>JAVLUX010000010.1:51126033-51223533 GCA_032164185.1 Moxostoma hubbsi
GCCTAATTTGCAGTATGTTAACAGAATATCTTTTTCTACCCAATAACCGAGTAATGTTACATTTATAAATCTAACGAGAAAAATAGATTAAACTGAAATGGTAATAATTGCAAATTCTGTAAATATATTTTTTTACGTTTTTTCATTTATGAACACTTTCTCTGAAACTTTCCACGGACCCCCCCCCCCCCCCCCATGGACTGGAGGGTCAGTGGTCTGTCCTGAACAGATGTTAATAGTAAAGAATAAAATGCATCTGGCCAAATAATTGTGTTTAGTAAGGATAGCAAAATAGACATTTATCATCTTTTTCTAATGGTGAAGAAAACACTTGTCCTCGTTGATGCCAAAGGCCGTGTGTCCAGTCAAACTCTACTGTTTCTTGCCGAAGCTCGTTAACAGGTTGTGTGACTTCATGTCTCAGGACATTAAGATGGATTCATTTTACAGGTGTAGTTATGATTGTGTTGTTTCACACCTGTAGATCTGTCCAGATATTCAGTGTAAATCTCTTCTGTGTTTATTTCTCAGTGACCAGAGGAAGACACGGATTAACACACATGCATCACTTGTGATCTCTCGCTGTCATCTTGTATCATTCAGACTCAAAGGCGTCAAGAGACGTGCAGCCCAATGTTGCTTTTCTCTGTGAAACTGCCCAGGAAGGCCGTTTCCTTATTACTGAGCTGTTGAACGTCACACGTTCTTGAAGTTTCTTTTTCTCTTGAGGAAGACACACATGTGACTGACAGTCGGATTCGTGTCACCTGTCAGGAACACTGCTGCTGTGCTCTTCCTGGTTCTTGCCATCACAAATCAAATCTGGTGTGTTTTATTTGAGCGGTACATGCGTCAAGAGGAGGTGTACCTCTAGATTAATCCCCCTGTCCAATCAATCTGATTATTTATGAAATGTCATCATTTGGGAGACAAAACGGAGTCAAATCTGCCAAAGATCACATGTGTGGAAGAGCGTGATCAGTGTGAATAATCATGAACTGTGTGCGACGACATTTCTAACATTAAATCTGACCCGTAAGACTCGCCTCGTCTTTCCTCAGTCACCTGACCGTCGTTTGCTTGCGCTGGCGAGCGAGGATGCTCGTGCCGGGCCGCAGTCGGTGAGGATGTACGAACCATCTGGGATGACGGAATGCAAGGCGGAGGTCACACCATCCGCACGGAACGGGCACCGTGTGTTTAGCTACACGCTAGAGAGCCACACGGCCGCCGCCTTCAACATCATGAACGAGCTGCGACTTGAGCGACAGCTCTGTGACGTCACGCTGAGGGTGAAATATAACGATCTGGAGGCTGTGGACTTCGTAGCTCATAAGGTGGTGTTGGCATCATCGTCGCCGGTGTTTCGTGCCATGTTCACTAACGGACTGAAGGAGTGCGGGATGGAGGTTGTTCCCATCGAGGGAATTCACCCAAAGGTAACAGCAGCTCTGAACCAGGAACTAGTGTTTGTTTTTTTGTTGTAGTGTTCATTGACCGAACATTGGATAACGGAGGGTTTGTAACTGTGTTGTTGACAGGTGATGGGGCGACTGATAGAATTTGCGTACACGGCAAGCATCTCTGTGGGAGAGAAGTGTGTGATTCACGTGATGAACGGCGCCGTCATGTATCAGATCGACAGCGTGGTGAAGGCCTGCTGCGATTTCCTCGTACAGCAGCTCGACCCGAGTAACGCCATCGGCATTGCAAACTTCGCAGAGCAGATCAGCTGCACTGAGCTTCATCAGAAAGCTAGAGAATACATCTACATGAACTTCAGCCAGGTCAGTGACGTTCTTCATCTGCTGTAGTTTCTCTGCCCTGGGGTTGGCGCTTTGATTAAACCTGTACGACAGACTGAGAGTTGCACAATCACACAGGACAGTTTGACCTGTTTTACAGCATACTTCATTGGACAGCGGTGATTCACTTTCAGCAGAACTGCTTTCACAGAATATATCTGTGTATATGTTTCAATGTTGCTGAATCAAAACAAACGTAATCTAAAACAAATTTGGTCAAAAATAAACTAAGATATATTAGTGTAACATGACATGAACTCCAGATGGATTTTGCAACCGGTTTTCCTGCCTGTGCGACAACATTTTGTTACAGGTCGCACTGGTGTGATGTGACACTCTCAGGTCAGTTCAGGGGAAATGAAGAAGCGGGAACTATCTTACTCACTTCCAGGTTATTTATTTTGTGCTGCTTTTCAGCGCACACATAACAAAAATTCAGCAGCTCAAGCACAAACGAAAATATGCACACACTGTCACTGCGGGTAGGTAGGACTCGGGTCCCTCTCTTCCCCAACTGCGGCTCTCACTGTAAACCGCTTTTAGAGATAATTTCCCCAGGTGTCTATCCTTACCGCTCTCCACAGACATCGCTCGTCCACACCCACGTCACCACACGCAACTACAGAGTTGACAAACTTTCTCTCTCTGTTTATGTGCTGCCCATTAAGCAACAGACCAGTCTTGAGCTTTCATCCGCACAGTTCAGATCATTACAACGCTGTGAGAAGCGTATGAAATATGGCTCAAGTCGCAGAAACCATTTGACTTCAGCACAGAATCCTCTGGAGAAAACCTCTAGATTATTATTAATTATCTGTCACTCCATGACCTATGATTACTGCTTCATTATAGAAGAGAAATAGAGTTAAACTAACAGCTTCAGTATTACTGATAATCACAGTTGAGTGTAGAGACAGACGGAGTAATCAAACACGCTCAGGGCCATCTACCTGTTACAGGTTTCCGGACTGGCCGGGAGGGTCCCACAGTGTCTAAATGGTAGAGCCGGCCCATTGAACAAACGAGGATGAAGCAAGCGTGCGGCCCCCTGATCCCGATTAGATAATTAAGTCTTGTTTTGCTTTCCTGATTTGGAGAATTTTTTTTTTCACCTTTATTTTACCTGAAAGTCCCATTGAGATCAAAAATCTCTTTTACAAGCGAGACCTGGGCAAGCCAAACAAACTCACAACATATTCAAATACAACATATGAACAGCTATTTAAACACAGTCACATGCCTCCTTCACCATATTCTTTATGATGCTCTTAATTCATCAATGGGAGTTTCTGTAGATTATTCCATGTCCAAGAAGCATAGTAGGAAAATGCATTTTTCCCGGGATATGTCACAACCCGGGGTGCATTACAAAGCAACCACTTGGAAGAGCGCAGTTGATAATTACCAAAGCTGAGTCAGAGAAGTGTGCAGAGGTTAGCTGGAAGATTAACAAGTATAGTCTGCGATTGGTCAGTGATGTCCAACCTACTAAATCATAAAGAATGCAATGGCGAGGAGAGACTTTGCATTGTAATGAAACGTAGAGATGCATGGTACAGTGAATCAATGCTCCCTAACATCGAGGAGGCTGCATGCATGTGCAATATATCACCGTAATCAATCACAGGCACAAACGTCGTTTATTCTTGGCATTAAAAGCAAGAATTATTACTAAAATAAAAGCCAATCTTTACGTTGAGCTTCCTAACTAGATTAGCAATATGATCAGCAGTATTAAATAAAAGCTTGTCGTCTATCCATATCCCCAAATACTTGTACGAGCACACCCTTTCAATGGATTTACCATCGGACGTCAGAGTGCTAACATCAGCATGCTGGAAACAAGCTTTTGGGAAGACCATAAACGTTGTTTTCTGAGTATTCAAAACCAATTTTAAACACGGCAGGTCAGTTGTACAGGTGTAATTTTGCTTGAATGTCATTAGCAAAGTCATTTATAAAAATGGAAAACATAATGGGTCCCAAAATGGAACCCTGGGGGACACCTTTAGTTATCTCAAGGACACCAGATTTATGGCCCTGTGCATAGACACCGAGTTCAATCTCTAAAATAATGTCTGAACCAATGAACAGCCTTCGGACCAAGACCAGCATTCCTGGTCCAATTTACGGTCCACTGAATCAAACGCCGTAGGTAGATCCATGAATAAGGCTGTTTTTCTGTCCATGGCAGTAAGATCAATTGCCACAGCAATAGCAGCAGTAATGGTACTGTGACCACTTCTAAAGCCAGTTTGAAAAACACTTCAAATGTTATTATCAGATAAAAACTGTTTAAACTGCACATTTACCTGTGATTCATAGATCTTGGCCAGGATCAGACTGTAGTTGTTCAACTCTGAGCGGTCTCCAGTAAGGGCTGAACATAAGCAGCTTGTTTCCTCTGAACCAACAGAACACATTCAGGAAGGCTTGAAGCAACATGTGTACATGACAAAGTTTTCATTCATTTCCAGAATTTTGAGGGGTTATTTAGGTTCTCTGTAACTAACTTCAGATAAAACTCTGATTTGGAGTTTGTGATCATTAAGGTACACTCGTCATTACGCTTCTAAACGTTGTCCAATCAGCAGAGGAGTTCTAGCTTGTGCCCATGATTTCTGAAAGACTGTCCGAGAGCCAGAGATTGTCCCCACCACTGATTCTAAACGTCTTAATGGGAACATGTTTATTAGAGATGGACGAATAGATTGAATGGAAATGTTCCGGATCAGAGTAACTCTGCTAAGATCACTGTAGGACAAATCATGCAGAAAAGCCTTTTGCTCTTCAAAACCATTCAAATATCCTTTAAAAATAAAGTTTTATCTTGGGAAACGTTTCATTCCTAACACAAGCAATTGCACAATGATCGCTAACGTCATTGCACAATATACCAACTGAAGTGCATTTATAAAGTGTATTCGTTATAATTCAGTCTAGCAGGGTAGATTTATTTTGTACTTTTGTGATTTGGCCTTGTTGGTGCATTAATCAGTTGCACAAGGTTTAATGAGTCACAATCTGAGGTCCCTTAAAGCCAATCCCAATTTAAATCACCCATAAGGATGAATTCAGAGTCATTTAATTTATGTACAAAATCTGAAATGGATTTAAGAGCATCATTTCAGGCAGGCGGGGGTCTATAACAGCCAACCACAGTGATTTTTATCAATTTCTGTATTGGTCATATCCATTTGAGGAACAAGACCTCACCGAAATTGCCGGCCGGTTGAAAGGGAAAGTCATGTTATGGTGTAGAGATGAGAAGTTTGTAGAAACGCTTGCTTCATGGTTATCGGGGTTGCGAGGCGAGCTCAAATGCTTTGGGGAGGCAAGACGCGTTTGCGGAATGATTGAGTTGGACGCGGCACGCAATCCGCCTCTTGCGGAGCCAAATGCGGCTCGTGTCTGTTCGGACAGAGGCTGTGTGTAGCTGTGTAATGGTCGGAGCAGGAGCTGCTGCGGCAGCGAGTATGTAATCAAGATTGGAAGGAGTCGCTTGTGGCATAATGCCCCTGTGTTCCTAACGGAATAAATCACACTCGGAAGGGCACTTTGAAGGGAGAAACAATCGTGATAGTCATGTTTGAAGAAACTGAATCGCTGAATGGAGCATGCCCTAAACGAGCTGTGCTGCGAGGTAATGAGGAATCACCTGTGCGGGAGACTCAGATTGGAACGCTGGGGAGTGTTGGAACGGTGCTTGAGTTAAATAGTTAATCTTTTGTTTCCCTCATGTTCAAATGAAGCTGTGATAGAGCTCAAATGGCGTGAAGCCGGAGCAGCACCCGTTCACGGAGGCAGGGTTACGTGATGGACCGCTCCCTGTTGTAGAGAGATGCTTGACATGTATACAGTGCTGAAGCAGCCAGTTTGTGGGAGCAACTTCATGCTGTAATCTCCTTCGGTGAATAGAAAGACACTTAACGTGGTTGCGGTCAATAATGCAAAAACAAAGTTTTCATTGTACAAAGAACTCTTATCACAAAAGATGATGAAACTTTTGGTTCCTCACTTAATGAACCATTAATGAACCTGAAGATGGTCTGAAATGTTTGTGTGTTTGTCAGGTGGCCACGCAGGAGGAGTTCTTCAACCTGTCTCATTGTCAGCTGGTGACATTGATCGGTCGTGACGAGCTGAACGTGCGCTGTGAGTCGGAGGTGTTTTACGCCTGTGTGGAGTGGGTTCAATACGACCGCGAAAACCGGCGGCCATACGTTCAGGCGCTGCTGCAGGCCGTCCGGTGTCACTCACTCACGCCACATTTCTTGCAGCGGCAGCTCGAACACTTTGAGTGGGACGCTCAGAGTAAAGATTACCTGTCGCAGATCTTCCAGGATCTGACGCTGCACAAGCCGACAAAACTCATCCCCTGCCGGACGCCTAAAGTCCCGCAGCTCATCTACACAGCCGGCGGGTACTTCCGTCAGTCGCTCAGCTACCTGGAGGCGTTTAACCCCTGCACGGGAGCGTGGCTCAGGCTGGCGGATCTGCAGGTGCCGCGTAGCGGACTGGCGGCGTGCGTGATCAGCGGGCTGCTGTATGCAGTGGGTGGGCGCAATAATGCACCAGAAGGGAACATGGACTCCAACACGCTGGACTGTTACAACCCCATGAACAACTGCTGGCTGCCCTGTGCGCCCATGAGCGTCCCACGCAACCGCATTGGTGTTGCCGTGATCGACGGCATGATCTACGCCGTAGGCGGGTCACATGGATGCGTCCATCACAACAGCGTCGAGAGGTGAGTGGGGGTCTGATTTCTTTTTTTTATTATTGATGTTTTATTTTCTGAAACATTAAACAGACATTTAATTGAACATTTGGTTCGTAATGCAATGTTCAGATAATATTTTGGACACCGATTCTTGAAATATGGGTCAAAACAGAAAAAAACGATTTTATTAATCCAGTATGGATGCTCCGATACCACTTTTTCTCTCCCAATCTGATTCTGATACCCAAACTCTGTATTTACGGGTACCAGTTCTGATACTATTAATCCATTTGGATTATCTACACTTTACTGTGTGGAATTTATTGGGGTACTCTTTGGGGATGTCCCGATACCGGTATCAGAATCCGGTCCAATACAGCACTCGTCTACTCCGATACCAAAAAACTGAGATCATCTGACCTACGAATGTCATTATGTAAACATTCAGCGCCCTAATTAAAATCACGTTATGTCCTAGTGTGATCCCTAAACCACAAAGGCTGTATAAATATATAGTTTGCACGTGCTGTGCGCTTCACTTATGAGTGGTTGTGTATGTGTGTTCACTTTGAAGCGTGAGGCACATGCAGACTACAGGTTTAATTAAATCACAGTCTTTTGTGGTTTAAGAGTCACATTGGGCGACGTAGTGACCTGCTTTTGTCGAAGCTACTGTCAGAAACACACTTTGCTTCAAAATAAAAGCTCAATTTAAATGGAAATAAAGTATGACAGAAATATATCTCTTCTGTAAGTTATATTCACTGCAATGCTGCTACTAATAAATCAATAGTAATTGTATTATATTAAAACAATATCTCACATCTGTTATGCTGCATTTTATTTGCATAAATATCTCCAATGTTAAGAAAAAATATATATTAATAATAATAATAATAAAAGTAATACAAAGTTATGTTGAAATATCTCTCCACAGATGTGGTTAATAAGTGATTTAATGACAGTAAAATCATGTTCACACACATATTGTTTATGTGTCTACACTTCTGAAACAGTATTTTAATGTTGACAGATTAAACCCCATTGACTTGCATTGGAAGTGTCTCACTGCAACACGCATTTAAAGAAAAGGAGGAACGAGACTAAATTCATTTTTTGTTGTAATAAACATTATGACACACATACAGTGGATTGAGATTAACCAGAATATTCCTTTAATTCACTTCATATTCCAAATCGAATAAAATGCTCCTCAAGTGCCTCTCTTGATGCCTGTTATTAGTGAACACAACTATTGAGCATCTGAACGATGTGTGTAGCGTTCACACATTATGCGCTGATCTGCGAGCTGGAAACAGAGTTATTAGTGTGTCAACATTCACTTGCACTCTTATTACATTCTATAGTCAAATCATTTAATTTGCACGATTTGTCCCGTAAATGTAAAAGTGTCGTTTTATGCTGCAGTCTCAGTGGAACTGTAAATCACCATGGCAACCCTTTCTCTGATGTTTATGAAGAGAGGAAGTGAGGTCAACGCTCTCAGGATAATGATAAACCGAATCCAGATATTAATAAACACTGACACAGAAATTTAGAGGAAGTTATAAAAGACCGGTCTGTCAGGTGTGTCACAGGTAAATCACATACAGGTGTGTTATATTCCCAAGAATTATATAACCAGCATCATTTACCACATGCTATCAGTGCTCGCTCACATGAACAGATACGACTGTGAGCTATAAATAATGAGTCAGTTGTGTTTATTAGTTGTTATTGTCAAGTATAATTACACTGTACGTCATATTTGATAAAAGTATGATCATGTATTATAAGTGTGAACATACTGTAATTGTACATGCGTGTTTAGGTATAAATGTAGTTTTCTAGCTGTATTTGTGTATGTTTCAGGTATGACCCCGAGAGAGACTGTTGGCATCTGGTGGCGCCCATGTTGACGCGGCGTATCGGAGTGGCAGTGGCCGTGATCAATCGTCTGCTGTATGCGGTGGGCGGGTTTGATGGGACACACCGGTTGAGTTCAGCTGAATGTTACAACCCCGAGAAAGACGAGTGGAGGATCATCGCGTCCATGAACACGGTCCGCAGCGGCGCAGGTGAGATCACGCTATCTACATGCCAGGAATGACTCTGAGTTCCCACGCTCATGGAAAATCTGAGGAATTTAGAAATGTGCTTTTACAAGCCTGAAATCAACATGGAAATTTCATTAGAAAATATAAAGTTTGTTGTTATCTCAACCAGCAATAAAGAACATTCATTGGGTGTGCAGGTGAGTCGTGTGATTCCCGAACATGCTTCTTCTGGGAACATGCATTTTTGATCCATAATGTTTAATCCTAGTGTTGGAATGCTCGTACAGTAATCACAAACCACTGGGTAATCATGGAAATTGATTGGTCATTGATGTGGGAATCCTGCAGTCTGTACAGGAAGTAATGAACTAATTGTGCTGGCATGAGCAGAGCATATCAGTGCCCATATTAACATGTTCGAGCGTTGGCATTGGGCGTGTCAGAGCGTGAGCTGCAGTGCAGCGGGAGTTTCGGCTCGGAGCGCTGCTGACGCTCAATTAAAATAACAGCACACTGCTGATGGACAAAACAATAAGCATATATCTGTAGTATGGTGTGTATGTTATATGAATTAAAGCAAATAAAGAAACGAGAAACATTTGTCAGATGTAAAGTGACACGAAATTCAAATTCAATTATTTTTATTATATATCTGAGGCAGAAGTATGGTTTAGTCATTTAAAACTACCGCCTAAGAAACTGCTGAAAAATCACAAAAATTTTGAAAAATTGTAGTTTTTTTCTTGTTTTTCTGATTATCATATTATCTATATTTTGCAACGTAAATAAGGCGGCTCTGACGAACTGCTTTTGTTTTGTTCTCAATCATGTCAACTGCATCTGAGAACATGTTTGTGTTGATACGACAAAGCGATCAAAAGTTCCAACATTACAAATATAATTGATCATGTGTCCAAAAACATCTCCAAACAAATAAAAGATAATAATTGTACATAAGAACTAATTACACATGCAAACACAACAATGACTAAAGGTTTGCAGAGCATGCAGACATGATTTTAGTCATGAGATTTCACAGAATGAGTTTCATTCTGTGTCATTTGAGTCATCATTGAGTCTGTGTCATGTATTTGGCGCCATCTCCTGGTGGTCATATGTAACATTGTGCTTCATGTGGATTATCTAATGATCAATACATCTGATTATCTTGTGTGTGGACTCGATTGAAAGATAATCACAGACTCTAAATAATGATATGTGAGATTTTATGTTCCATTAGAGTAAGCCTAATCATAATAAGTGAAAACGCAGCATATAAGCAACACCAACATAACAGTCAAAGACATATATTTCGCTGTTACTCGCTGTATTTTCATCTGTGAGTAAAACAAATAGTCTGGTTGTATTTTACTCTTTAAGATCTTTCCAACAACATGTGACACATTAGATCAGTTTGATGTTTTTACTGATTGTAATAATATGTGCAGTGCAATATGATTTATTTAAATTATAAACGGACACTTCTGATTTGTCTGTAAATTTTAAAGCACTCGTTCAGTTTTGGTCATAATATCTACATGCATTATAAAGTCGAGCTTCTAAACTTTCAAACAAAACTTATTTTGTGTTGATCAAGACTGGTTATTAATGTATTTTGACAAGTATTTGTTTTTCTCACTCATCCAAGCTTAAAGGGTTAATAAGGGAAAATATTCACATCTACAATACATAGAAATCACTTTTATAGAGCCGCTTCTGTGATGCTGTAAAAACGCTTCTCGTGTGAACGCCCTGGCGAGTCTGCAGCTGTAGATGTGATGACCATCTGCTCATGATGTGAAACAGCCGTCAGGAGTCACACAAAAACCCAAATTCTGTCCTTTATTCATCCTCCTGTAGTTTAAACATGTTTGACTTCTGTGGAACAAAAAATCAAATGTTTGGCAGAATGTTCACGCTGCTCTTTTCCACACTGTGGCAAACTCCAACAAGGACAGAAAACATCATTAAAGTACATTTTAAATCTTCCCCTCCGTTGCAGCTCTTAAATCTCATTCATGCTTTTGTTCAATTCAAAAATATATTTGTATGCTTCACCGTCATTGATGTCACACTGTCGGTTCTTGTTGCTCCAGTTGAGATCTGCAGCGGAGGAGACGATCTTTGTGATCTGGAATATATGTGTTCTGTGTGTGCAGGTGTGTGCGCGCTGGGGAACTACATCTATGTGGTGGGCGGATACGACGGCACGAATCAGCTGAACACAGTGGAGCGTTACGACGTGGAAACAGACAGCTGGAGTTTCACCGCGTCCATGAGACACAGACGGAGCGCGCTCGGAGTCACCGCACTCCACGGACGCATCTATGTGCTCGGTACAAACTCACTGAATGCACACGCACACACTTAACACGTGATCGACTGGAGAACATTTCAATATTACTGCTAATGTGAGAGAGCGAAATCAGTTGTAGCAGCTCCACAGAATCTGCGCCGTTACACGAGCGATAAGATGTTTAAATGTTTTGACAGATTTCATTCCACTGACTTTGACTTGCATGTGTAATTCTCTCTGTAGGTGGATATGATGGAAACACTTTTCTGGACAGTGTGGAGTGTTTTGACCCAGAAACAGATAGCTGGACGGAGGTCACTAAAATGACCTCTGGAAGGAGCGGGGTTGGGGTTGCTGTGACCATGGAGCCGTGCCAAAAAGACCTCAACCCATGTCAAAAATGCTAACGCTCCAATCTCTCTCTCTGTCAGTGTCTTCAGCGCACAATAAATGTAAGTCACCGTATAAATCATAAAACGAGATTGTCAGGAGAGTTTGAGATGCAACGTCTCGTGTGCTGATGAGTCGCAGCAGAACATCCAATGAAAGCTCACATGTGGATGTCCAGAACACGTCTGAGTTTAATAAAGTGCCATGATGACCCAACATCTGAAGTCTAATGACCAGTCTGAACTAATAAAATGACGTTTGGCTGAGGTCAAGCTGTTCGGAGAAATACACCCCAGATGTTTTCTCTTTTTTACACAGATATTGATGACTTTTGAAACTGAAGATGAGAAACAAGCTGAAGATCAACCACAGACATTGTGCACATTTCTAACCCTACTGAAGCATTTTTACCAAAGCGAATAAGTTTTGAAGCGTTTCTGGGTTTCTCGACATGTATTGCAGCCTTCAGCTACATTTGATGCCAACAAACGTTGCTTTTGCTCAATAAAAAGATGATTTTCACCACCTGTATTTGTAAAACCAGTTTAAGCTGCTTTTTCCAGGGAGTTTTGTACATTGATGTTGCATGAAGTCTTATACATTGTTTTTTATTTATTTGAGACTTTTCATTTCCTCCTGTTCCAACGGACTGGACTTGGGTTTGTTTTTACAAATTAAGCTTTTTTGTTTGAAAGTGACTCATTTTTCTTTTCATCACTCGAGTATAAAAGGGTGATTTAACATTGCTTTGTACATTTTACAGCAACAGATACATTGTAAAAGCATTGTGTATGAAGTGTATTTCTCGATTGAGCCGCACGGTGGCGCACTTTATCTGCTTTAAATATGAGTGAAATATTCATTTGTAAACACGTATGTAGTTTTGATGTGGACGTGATATTAAAGATAATCTTTGTTTAAACTGCTGAGGGAATCCTAATAAATCATCTCGCATAATTCAGAGATAAAGATGTTTCTTGAGTAGGTGAGCGGTTTAGTAGGACAGTTACACATGAGTTACGCTCTAGACTCGTTTAGCGTGACTGTGACGTCACGAGTCCGCGTAATATAAGGGTTGTCGGAGTGATTCATGATTGGTCGAGAGGTGTATTGTGGGAGGGGCTTGAACGCGGCGAACTAAATCTCTATGTCAGTTCTACACAGAAGAGAAACTTCTGCTAATAAAAGTATTTCTCGAGTATTGTATTAGTGCTGAAGTATGGAAAAACACTTGTAGATCTACCGGCTTCACAAACGCAGGTGAGTTTCGATTAATCACGAGCAGGTTTATGAATATTAAACATGTTTATTGTGTTTAATCAGTCTAAAGTGTTTCAGATTCTGATTAATAATAACTCAAGATCATCAGTTCACAAAAATTACAAATGCTCAGTCACCGAAAGCAATGGAATAATGCAGTCATAAATGAGTATGAAGTTTGTATTCTGACATGAACACATTAATATGATCTGTATCACACATGTGTATTCTGACATGAACACATTAATATGATCTGTATCACACATGTGTATTCCGACATGAACACATTAATATGATCTGTATCACACATGTGTATTCTGACATGAACATATTAATATGATCTGTATCACACATGTGTATTCCGACATGAACACATTAATATGATCTGTATCACACATGTGTATTCTGACATGAACATATTAATATGATCTGTATCACACGTGTATTCTGACATGAACACATTAATATGATCTGTATCACACATGTGTATTCTGACATGAACACATTAATATGATCTGTATCACACATGTGTATTCCGACATGAACACATTAATATGATCTGTATCACACATGTGTATTCTGACATGAACATATTAATATGATCTGTATCACACGTGTATTCTGACATGAACACATTAATATGATCTGTATCACACATGTGTATTCCGACATGAACACATTAATATTAATATGATCTGTATCACACATGTGTATTCTGACATGAACACATTAATATTAATATGATCTGTATCACACATGTGTATTCCGACATGAACACATTAATATTAATATGATCTGTATCACACGTGTATTCCGACATGAACACATTAATATTAATATGATCTGTATCACACATGTGTATTCTGACATGAACATATTAATATGATCTGTATCACACGTGTATTCTGACATGAACATATTAATATGATCTGTATCACACATGTGTATTCTGACATGAACATATTAATATGATCTGTATCACACGTGTATTCTGACATGAACACATTAATATGATCTGTATCACACATGTGTATTCTGACATGAACACATTAATATGATCTGTATCACACATGTGTATTCTGACATGAACATATTAATATGATCTGTATCACACGTGTATTCTGACATGAACACATTAATATGACCTGTATCACACGTGTATTCTGACATGAACATATTAATATGATCTGTATCACACATGTGTATTCTGACATGAACACATTAATATGATCTGTATCACACATGTGTATTCTGACATGAACACATTAATATGATCTGTATCACACATGTGTATTCTGACATGAACACATTAATATTAATATGATCTGTATCACACGTGTATTCTGACATGAACACATTAATATGATCTGTATCACACATGTGTATTCTGACATGAACATATTAATATGATCTGTATCACACATGTGTATTCTGACATGAACATATTAATATGATCTGTATCACACGTGTATTCTGACATGAACACATTAATATGACCTGTATCACACGTGTATTCTGACATGAACATATTAATATGATCTGTATCACACATGTGTATTCTGACATGAACACATTAATATGATCTGTATCACACATGTGTATTCTGACATGAACACATTAATATGATCTGGATCACACATGTGTATTCTGACATGAACACATTAATATGATCTGTATCACACATGTGTATTCTGACATGAACACATTAATATTAATATGATCTGTATCACACATGTGTATTCTGACATGAACACATTAATATGATCTGTATCACACGTGTATTCTGACATGAACACATTAATATGACCTGTATCACACATGTGTATTCTGACATGAACATATTAATATGATCTGTATCACACATGTGTATTCTGACATGAACACATTAATATGATCTGTATCACACACGTGTATTCTGACATGAACATATTAATATGATCTGTATCACACATGTGTATTCCGACATGAACACATTAATATGATCTGTATCACACATGTGTATTCCGACATGAACACATTAATATGATCTGTATCACACACGTGTATTCCGACATAAACACATTAATATGATCTGTATCACACACGTGTATTCCGACATGAATACATTAATATGACCTGTATCACACACGTGTATTCCGACATGAACACATTAATATGACCTGTATCACACACGTGTATTCTGACATGAACACATTAATATTAATATGATCTGTATCACACATGTGTATTCTGACATGAACACATTAATATTAATATGATCTGTATCACACATGTGTATTCTGACATGAACACATTAATATTAATATGATCTGTATCACACATGTGTATTCTGACATGAACACATTAATATGATCTGTATCACACATGTGTATTCTGACATGAACACATTAATATGACCTGTATCACACACGTGTATTCTGACATGAACACATTATTATTAATATGATCTGTATCACACATGTGTATTCTGACATGAACACATTAATATGATCTGTATCACACATGTGTATTCCGACATGAACAAATTAATATGATCTGTATCACACATGTGTATTCTGACATGAACATATTAATATGATCTGTATCACACATGTGTATTCTGACATGAACACATTAATATGACCTGTATCACACACGGGTATTCTGACATGAACACATTAATATTAATATGATCTGTATCACACATGTGTATTCTGACATGAACACATTAATATGACCTGTATCACACACGTGTATTCTGACATGAACACATTAATATTAATATGATCTGTATCACACGTGTATTCCGACATGAACAAATTAATATGATCTGTATCACACATGTGTATTCTGACATGAACACATTAATATGACCTGTATCACACATGTGTATTCTGACATGAACACATTAATATGACCTGTATCACACACGTGTATTCTGACATGAACACATTAATATTAATATGATCTGTATCACACATGTGTATTCTGACATGAACACATTAATATGATCTGTATCACACATGTGTATTCTGACATGAACATATTAATATGATCTGTATCACACATGTGTATTCTGACATGAACACATTAATATGACCTGTATCACACATGTGTATTCTGACATGAACATATTAATATGATCTGTATCACACATGTGTATTCTGACATGAACATATTAATATGATCTGTATCACACATGTGTATTCTGACATGAACATATTAATATGATCTGTATCACACATGTGTATTCTGACATGAACATATTAATATGATCTGTATCACACATGTGTATTCTGACATGAACACATTAATATGATCTGTATCACACATGTGTATTCTGACATGAACACATTAATATGACCTGTATCACACATGTGTATTCCGACATGAACACATTAATATTAATATGATCTGTATCACACATGTGTATTCTGACATGAACATATTAATATGATCTGTATCACACACGTGTATTCCGACATGAACACATTAATATGATCTGTATCACACACGTGTATTCTGACATGAACACATTAATATGATCTGTATCACACACGTGTATTCTGACATGAACATATTAATATGATCTGTATCACACACGTGTATTCTGACATGAACACATTAATATGATCTGTATCACACACGTGTATTCTGACATGAACACATTAATATGATCTGTATCACACACGTGTATTCTGACATGAACACATTAATATGATCTGTATCACACACGTGTATTCTGACATGAACATATTAATATGATCTGTATCACACATGTGTATTCTGACATGAACATATTAATATGATCTGTATCACACATGTGTATTCTGACATGAACACATTAATATGATCTGTATCACACATGCGTATTCTGACATGAACACATTAATATGACCTGTATCACACATGTGTATTCCGACATGAACATATTAATATGATCTGTATCACACATGTGTATTCTGACATGAACATATTAATATGATCTGTATCACACATGTGTATTCTGACATGAACACATTAATATGATCTGTATCACACATGTGTATTCTGACATGAACACATTAATATGACCTGTATCACACATGTGTATTCTGACATGAACACATTAATATGATCTGTATCACACACGTGTATTCCGACATGAACACATTAATATGATCTGTATCACACACATGTATTCTGAGAGATGATTTCTTGTGATTTGGGTCTGTAATAACTGATGTTTTTGGGGAAATGCTGTCAGGATTTTTCATTGAGCACTTAATTTACCTGTGACAGGTGTGAAGATGATTCCTGTGAATGAGTTCCGGAGCATCACAACAGAACAGAACCCGAAGTTCAGGGTTCTGAAGCCGTGGTGGGACGTGTTGTCGGAATATCTGGGCATTGCCATGCTCATGATTGGGGTGTTCGGATGCACGGTTCAGGTGTGACATCAGTTCCTCTTCAGAGTTATGATCATACTGAAGTCAGTCTGTCAAAGCAATAGTGCATTGATCCTCCTCCTGTCAGGCACAAAGGAGATGTTCAGCAGAATCTCTGTGCTGCTCTTTTCCATACAAATACAGATGGTGATTTGTACTTCCAAGCCCCAGAAAGGACCAAATAATCACCTTAAAATTGTACTAAAAGTAGTTCTTATAACACAAGCGCTATATTCCTAGTCTTCTGAAGCCTTATCATAGCTTTGTGTGAGAAACTGTAAAATGTTGTCTCAGTTGTGTCTCAAATAATAATAATAATTCTTTACATCTACATTGCGCTTTTCTAGGCACACACAGTGCTTTATATAGTATAGGGGGAATCTCCTCCGCCTCCACCAGTGTGCAGCATCCATCTGGATGATTGACAGCAGCCGTAGTGCACCAGTACCCTCAGCACACACCAGCTACTGGTGGAGAGGAGAGAGTGAAACAGGCAATTCATGGATGGGGGTTGTTAGGAGGCCATGTTTGATAAGGGCCAATGGGGGGAATTTGGCCAGGAAACCAGGGGTTACACCCCTACTCTTTTCGAGAAGTGTCCTGGAATATTTAATGACCACAGAGAGTCAGGACCTTAACGTCTCATCCGAGACTATTACAGCATAGTGTCCCCGTCACTGTACTGGGGCATTAGGACCCACACAGACCGCAGGGTGAACACCCCCTGATGGCATTACTAACACCTCTTCCAGTAGCAACCTTCATTTCCCCAGGAGGTGTCCCATCCAGGTACTGACCGGGCTCAACCCTGCTGATCTTCAGTGGGCTGCAGGGTGATATGGCTGCTGAAAATGTCATTTGTGGTTACATGTATTAAAGAATGGTGCATTAAGATGCACAACGGCAGCTTTAACTTCAATGATGTCAAACGCTATTTGTTCTTGATATGTCACATGACTGATTGCATCATGCCAAGTTTGAATATGCAGAAATGTGAATGCGATTTGAGAACTGTGGTGGAACATTTTCAGTGCCTAAAAACAACAGTTTTGGTCTGTTCCTTACGGAAAGACATCATACTACGTAACACTTGCATTATAATGCACGGGTCATATGGACTACTGTTGACACTTTTAAGGTGCTTATTTTGTCCTTTCTGGAGCTTGGCCATTAAAATCACTATGTGTTGTATGGACAACAGCAGCGTGGACCTTTGCTAAACTTCTCCTTTTGTGTTTCATGGAAGAAAGAAAGTCATAGTGGTTTGGAATGACATGAGGGTGAGTAAATGATGACAGAATTATACTCTTGTCTCTATCTTGAGAGATGTTTACTGCAGGAGTGACCAGATCGCCAACACAAACATTGAGGCTTCATGTAGGCATTGTTTTTGGTTCGGTCATTTTTCTGGCACATGTTGGATGTTTTAATATCATTGCAAATCTATTTATGGATCTCACCCATTCTTGTTACTTTAAACATGTATTTATAGCAGTCAAACTGAAGATAAGACTAATTATCAGGACATGTGTATGTAGTTATCATGTGATCTGCCACCAGCTGAATCCAGTTTCTCCTGCCACCACATGGAGATGTTCACAGCATCAATTTAGATGAAAATTAGCTGACATAAAATCAACATTTTAGGTTAGGGTTATTAATCATCAGAGTAATTCAAACTTAAAGTAGCACCTTCATGTTTTCTCAGTTGCTCAGTCAGCAGGGGGCAGTAAGCAAAATGCCGAATGTACAGAAACCACACTGACTGATAGCAGACAGCACAAGATGAGGATGCGTTCTTGCATACACAGCTGGATGGAGCTCATCTCCGAATGCAGGGGTCTCACGATGTACTTTTCAAACTATGTTTATGTTGTGACGCAAAGTGAGACTCTCCAGAAGTGTCCGTTTGATGCAAGTGTACACAGATGCAGCCTCATAAAAGTCCTTTTAATAAATCTATCTCTGACAGAGAGACTGATTCAATTGCAAAATTGATTAAATTGTAAACCATCAGTGTCTGACAGTCTTCATCTCTCCTCAGCTGACACAGGAGAAGATTTCTTGCCTGCCAAACCGCTTCACGGATCTCTCGAGAGGAGACATGGACTGCAGTCATCTGCGAGAGCACAAAGAGAATGAGAGCATGTGGCAGTATGCCATCACCAAACGTCTGAGTCCAAACATCGTCGAGGTGTTCGGCAGGAAGAACGGACTCGATATCCACCAGTACGACTTCGTCAATCACTTCTGTTATGAGCGTGCCGTACACTGGTATGGCAAGTACTTCCCCTACCTGGCGCTCATCCACAGCATGATCTTTATGGTGGCCAGCAGCTTCTGGTTCAAGTTTCCAGGAACATCATCAAAGATCGAGATGTTTGTGATCGTACTGGGAAAATGCTTCGACTCTCCCTGGACCACAAGAGCGATCAGTGAAGTGTCGGAAGAAAGGAGAGAAGAGAGAACGGTCACATGGAGAAAGAATTCCATGAAATCCACAATAGATGATGACACAGTGACTCTGATCCGATCTTCTGTAAAGTCCAACTCGGATCAGAAATCAGCAGAAACCGCTGCGTCGCTCTTGGATAAAAAAGAGGGCGAGCAGGCCAAAGCCCTGTTTGAAAAGGTCAAAAAGTTTCGGACACATGTTGAGGAGGCAGACCTTCTTTACCTTATGTACGTGCTACAGACTGCATTAAAAGTTTTCAAATTTGCTCTTATCACCATGTATAGTGTCGTGTCGGTTCCAAACATCCAGATTGTGGTGATGTGCTCGGTGCCTCCAGATCTCACGGGCTTTGGGGCATTCTGCTGTAACCATAATAAAGCACATCTGTTTTCTAAATTAGCATATTGTTACATATGCTTCGTTGGGGTGTATGGTATGTTGTGTGTATATTCACTTTATTGGCTGTTTCATCGACCATTGAAAGAGTATTCCTTTGAGGCTGTTCGACTGGAGACGGGAATCAATGACATACCAGATGTTAAAAATGACTTTGCGTTTCTCCTGCACCTCAGTGACCAGTACGACACCCTCTACTCCAAACGCTTCGCCGTCTTTCTCTCTGAAGTGAGCGAGAGCCGGTTGAGGCAGGTGAACCTCAATAACGAGTGGACAACTCAAAAGCTCTGCACTCGTATGGCGCGCAACGTGAGCGAGCGGTTGGAGCTCCACTTATTCAAGCTACCGGGGCTACCGGACACCATCTTTGAGATTCCAGATGTAGAATCCCTCAAACTGGAAATGATAAACAATATCACCATCCCTGGCAGCATAGCACAGCTCAAAACCTTGCAGGAGATGTCATTAATCCACAGTCCAACCAAGCTGCAGCTAGCGGCCCTCAGTCACCTACGTGAGAACCTCAAAGTTCTGCGTCTGACCTTTGAGAGCCCAGACCAGGTGCCGCTGTGGATGTACACCTTACAGAACTTGGAGGAACTTCATCTGAGCGGCCCCTTAAGCAATGAGCTCTCTCGCAGTCCTAACTTGGACTCCTTACGTGAGCTTAAAAATCTACGTGTGCTGACGTTACATTGTAAACTGACCAAGATACCGCCCAGTACCGTGGATGTTTCTGGCCAACTGTTGCGACTCTGCATTCACAATGAAGGAACACGACTTCAGGTCTTCAATAGTCTGAAAAAGCTGGTTAACCTCGCTACTCTGGAGCTGACAGGCTGTCGACTGGAGCGAATCCCCAGTGCTGTCTTCAGTCTTTCCCACCTGAAGGAGCTGGACCTGAGAGAGAACAGGCTCACCAGCATAGAGGAAATCCTGAGTCTGCAGCACTGTCGCCGTCTGACGACCCTTAGGCTGTGGCACAATGACATTTCTTGCATCTCTGAGCACGTCTGCAAACTCCGCGCCCTGGAGACTCTGGACATGAGCTGGAATAAGATCCGCAGACTTCCCGCTCGCCTCTGTTACTGCACCAAACTACGACATTTGGACCTCTCGCACAACCAGCTGACATCCCTTCCTTCAGAGATCGGCATCCTTCAGTGTCTGCAGTTCCTCTCTGTCGCCTTCAACTCACTGGAGTCTCTCCCTGAAGAGCTGTTCTCCTGTAAGAGGCTGAAAGTTCTAGCATTGGGGAATAACAGCATTTCCACGTTGTCCCCACGTGTCATGAATCTAGCTCAGCTGGTGAGGCTCGAGTTGAGGGGTAACCGGTTGGAGTCATTGCCTGCTGAGATCGGCAACTGTGTCTCACTGAAATTAGCTGCTCTTATCGTGGAAGATGGCCTGATTGAGCTGCTGCCGCCAGACGTCAAAGGCAAAATGAAAGACAGATAATGCAAATACTGGTTTGACACGTCAGTGAGAGATGAAAAAGCTCTGTGAAGCATGACCATTCACAAACTTTTAAAGTATACTTTGAGTAAAACAACTGATTTACTTCAATCTTTTAAATAACCCAATGCATCTGTTAGACAAGCAATGATCAAAACGATATTATGTACACTGATTACATCAATTACAAGTGCCTTCAGTTTATAAGCATGATAGTTAAACAGAAGGGGAATTGTTGTATTTGCAGCATAAAACGCTGAACTTTCACCTGACTAGAACGACTAGATCACAGATGACAGCTCTTAAAATCTCTGCTCATTAGTCACTGTGTGTTGACATAATAGTAATACTGACACAATCTCAATATTAACAGAAAAGCTGAAGTTTGAGGTTATAATAATAGTTATATTAATATAAACGGTTGGTACGTTCTCGTGTGTTGGGCAGCTGTCTCCTTCAGAGAAACACTGTATGAATGCTGGAGAGGTCACTGGTGAACCGCTAATACAGGAACAAATGTAACTGAAAATAAATAAGCTAATCTTTTCATGTATTACCCCCAGTGATGTACTGCGAGGTTTTCTTCCCAGTAGTTCAGATGTTTCTATAATTAAATATGTTCATTCCGCTGCCAGTACAATCATTTGCTAATACAGCAGAAACTTGCCGTACAATCTGAATGCCAAATCATGCTGCAACTTGTCTCCAGAACAATAAACATTCGATATGCACACTGAGTTCTTCAAACAAATGTGATTCTTGAGTGACGTGTCTTCCTGGTTAATGGGCGTGGCTGAGCAGGTTTCCGTAAGTCTGTGGAGATTCTTTTAAATATTCCAGGTTCAATAGAAGTTAAGCTCAATCAGCAGCATTTGTAGTAGTTTACATTTTACATTTATGCATTTGGCAGACGCTTTTATCTAACCCTAACCCTATTACAGGGACAATCCCCCCGGAGCAACCTGGAGTTACAGTAAGTGCCTTACTCATGGACACAATGGTGGTGACTGTGGGGATCGAACCAGCAACCTTCTGATGACCAGTTATGTGCTTTAACCCACTACACTACCACTACTCATTGTTGATTACCACACTTCAGTGTTGGAGTCTTGATCTTGTGGTCTTGAGACCATATAAACGCAGTCTTGGTCTGGATCTGGGTCTCAACACTTAAAGTCTTGGTCACCATTCACTTGCATTGTACGGACCTACAGATCTGAAATATTCTTCTAAAAATCTTAATTTGTGTTCTGCTGAATAAAGCAAGTCACACACATCTCGGGTGTCATGAGGGTGAGGAAATGATGAGAGAATTTAACTTTTTCGGTGAAACATCCTTTAAACTTTAACTTGCAGTGAAAATCAGACAAATGTCATACAGATCTTTATGGTGGTGTACAGCCAGAGTAGAGGAAGAAGATTCTTCAAATTAAAATGTACTGCCTGGACTGAAATGTCTGGATCTGGGTCTTGGAGGGTCTGGTATTGGTCTGGATCTTGGAGTGTCTGGTCTGGATCTGGGTCTTGAAGGGTCTGGTCTGGATCTGGGTCTTGGAGATTCTTGGAAGGTCTGGTATTGTTCTGGATCTTGGAGTGTCTGGTTTTGACTACACCTCTGCCACACTACGAAAATGTACACAGTTTCAAAAATATAACCACAAAATCTAACATTGACTCGTTAACATGATTTTAGTCTGATAAAATTGCTTACAGGGTTTATGACATTGCATTGCCATGGCAATGAAGTTGCAATATTTGATGCAACTTTACATTGACAAGGTTAGTAAGTGGTTTTATCACAGTAAGATTGTGTGAACACATACAACGTTTACATCTTGTGGTGATGCTTTTGAGACGGTGTCTATTTTAGTGTTTACAGATTGACCCCCCTGACTTCCATTGTAATTGTCTCACTGTAACACAGATTTAAGTTTGTTTTAAATAAACGAGGAACAAATCAAAAATATTTTTGTGGCAATCGCCATTATGCCAATAATGCTGTCAATTGAGCTTAACCCTAACATTCCTTTATGATTATATAAAGGATTTAGCATAATGATTGAGCTGCTAGTCATGTTTATCAGACACACCCAAAAACCTACAGTGAACAAAGTCCCCCGAAAATAAATAGCAATCATTTGCATGTGTTTGTGTGAAACTCTGTATGTCTAATTAGAGCTGTATGTGGACTTTGTTGTGTAATGTAATATCAGTGACAGCATTTCTTTTGGTATGATTGATGAAGTGTTCATAACTGTTAACTGATACATTGAACACATTACAACTGAGTGACTCAGGTGTTCAGGTTTCTTTATGTTTTCTGACTTCAAGCATCAACTCTGCAAATACTATTAATCCATTACAGAGAATCACTAATTAAAATGAATGAAGGACTGACCAAACTGCCCTGAAACCCACAACGTTACACAGAAGACACAAATGCAGGACTGGTGGATGTCTGAGAGAGTTTCCTGCATGATGTAACTGCTATCCTGAGACTTTGAGTTCAACACAGTGTGCAAACAAAACCGCCATTGTGTCCATGCTTTTTTGTTTAAAAGCCCCAGAAAAACAGACTTCCTGTTCAAAGCGAAGCACCATGGTAGCACAATGTTTGCCTTGTACAGTCACTCACATTCCTGTGTTGGGTCACCTTGAGCACACAGACACTGGACCTGTTTGTGAAGGGAAAGGGAGACTTTAGACAGGTGCATACTGAACGTTTGAGAGCATACCTGCCCCAGAAAGTATTTGGACATTTGTCACACTTAAAAGTGTGTCTTTATATTAATGTAGCTCACCTTTCGAGGTAAACAAACCAAAAGATGTTTGGTAGGTTCTGTCTTGTTCTTGATAAGAGAGCCATTTATTGGAACCAAATGATGTCATCTCAACAGGTAAGACACTTTTCTGTTTTAGACGTCACTTCCTGTTCCTGTTTCTGATATTGATGGCATGCTGCACAAGTGTTTGTAGCTTGCTGGTCTGCTTAGCATTGCTTATTCTTGAATGTTTGTTTTATTCTTTCCCATTTTACCACAAGGTTTTACTTCAGGTTTTTCAGCTTTCCTACTGTTTCATCTGTGTATTATACAACACAACCCTTTTTTCCGCTTGTCTACATCTCACGTCTCGACTTTGTGCATTTGTTTTCTCCACTGTTTACACAAATTATTGTATCAATCTCTTTTATCCCCTTTTTCTCTCTATTTTCACTACTTAGTAGGTCCTCAAGGTGGCACGGTTACTCGCTTCTGAGACCGTCAATCCGCGCATCTTATCACGTGACTCGTTGTGCATGACACCGCGGAGACTCACAGCATGTGGAGACTCATGCTACTCTCCACGATCCACACACAACTCACCACACGCCCCATTGAGAGAACCACTAATCATCACCACGAGGAGGTTACCCCATGTGACTCTACCCTCCCTAGCAACCGGGACAATTTGGTTACCCCATGTGACTCTACCCTCCCTAGCAACCAGGCCAATTTGGTTACCCCATGTGACTCTACCCTCCCTAGCAACCAGGCCAATTTGGTTACCCCATGTGACTCTACCCTCCCTAGCAACCAGGCCAATTTGGTTACCCCATGTGACTCTACCCTCCCTAGCAACCAGGCCAATTTGGTTACCCCATGTGACTCTACCCTCCCTAGCAACCAGGACAATTTGGTTACCCCATGTGACTCTACCGTCCCTAACAACCGGGCCAATTTGGTTACCCCATGTGACTCTACCCTCCCTAGCAACCGGGCCAATTTGGTTACCCCATGTGACTCTACCCTCCCTAGCAACTGGGCCAATTTGGTTACCCCATGTGATTCTACCCTCCCTAGCAACCGGGCCAATTTGGTTACCCCATGTGACTCTACCCTCCCTAGCAACCGGGACAATTTGGTTACACCATGTGATTCTACCCTCCCTAGCAACTGGGCCAATTTGGTTGCTTAGGAGGCAATAAGGGGCCTGGGCCCCTCAGCGTTTTATCAGCGTTAATACTCGCTGAGATACCCAGACCCCCTATTGTATCAATCTTAAACAACTGCTGATTAGGAACCACATCGATCTCAAATCCTTCCTGCTCAAGTATAACAACAACAACAACAAACAATTGTGGTAAGTCATGGCATCTGCTCATGTTATTGCTTCCTGCATTGCATGCCACGTTTACTATAGCTTCTTCTGTCAGCAATGAGAGATTTATATGTGATAAATGTAAGGAATTAGTCAAGCTGACGAAGAAGGTTAATGAGTTAGAGACACGCATCCGAATGCTAGTGGAAGTCAGTGAGAAAGAGAAGCTGGTAAATACTGTTTCGGATGCAGGTAGAATAGCGAGCAACTCACACACTTTGGTTCCGGCTGTAGAGCCCCCGCAGCATGGCGTTTAGGTGACGTTTCGGAGGCATACTCGCTCAGCAAAGTGACACCATTCTCCCATTCCTGTTGGGGTTTCAAATTGATTCTCCCCACTCTGTGATGCACCCACTGAGAATCATGTTGAAAGAGCCCTAATAATTTGTGATTCTATTGTAAGGAACGTGGAAATAGAGACTTCAGCCAACATCGTTAAATGCATTTTGTGTACCAGAGCAAGTGCTGGCTAATGCTAAACATAGATTTTCTAAAATTGTTATCCATGTTGGCACTAACAATGTCCGGCTTCACCTGTTGGAGATCACTAGAGATAATGTTAAAGAGGTGTGTGAATTTGCAAAAATTATATTTAGACAAGGTTTAGAATGGCTGGATGTCTGAGTGTTGTCTGAAGAATAAAATAGGATTTATAGACAATTGGAAGAGTTTTTGGGGTAGACCTGACCTGCTAAAGAGAGACTGACTCCATCCCTCCAAGGAAGGTGCCGCTCTCCTCTCTAGTAATTTGGCTCATAGACTTAATAATGATAGTATTTGACTAACTGGGGCCCAGGTCAGGAAGCAGACAAACTGGTTAAACCAAACGTCTGCTAGCTCTCTTGAGATGTCACACAGGTCACATAAACTACAACACATAGAGACAGTATCACATATATATCTCATAGAGATTGTGTCTGTTCCCCGAACTACCAAACACAAAACTCTCACTAAATCATTTAGAAAAAATCTGATTAAGGTCAAACACAAACAAAAAAATAAAGATAATCATATAAAAATAGGGCTACTAAACGTTAGATGTCTGTCTCAAATCGGATGAATATATTAGTTTAAATGAATATACTCCCCCAGGTTATTGTTATAAACATGAGCCTCGTCTGAAGGGTCGAGGAGCTGTTGCTAAAATTTGCAGTGAAGTTTTTGGTGTTACTCAGAGGACAGGATATAAATGTAAGTCTTTTGAACTAATAATGCTTAATGTGACACTGTCAGATATAAATTAATAAAAACCACTGTCGTCTTTTACCCTTGCAACAGTATATAGATCACCTGGGCCGTATTCTGATTTCCTTGATGAATTTGCTAATTTTTTATCAGATCTTGTAGTTACTGTAGAAAGAGCTTTAATTGTTGGTGACTTTAACATTCACATAATGAAAATGATACATTGGGATTAACATTTATCGATATTCTCAACTCTCTTGGAGTCAGACAAAATGTAACAGGAGCAACTCATCATCATAATCATACACTAGATTTAATTCTGTCATATGGAGTTGATGTTGATAATATAGAAATTCTGCAGCAGAGCGATGACATCATCATTACCTCGTCTCTTGTATGCTGCGATCAGCAAATGTTACTCAATCTACACCACGCTATTGTTCAGGTAGAACTATTCTTTCAACCACTAAAGATAACTTCACTAATCATCTTCCAGATCTATCTCATACACTCAATAAACCCCAAAGCCCAGAAGAACTTGATGAAATAACAGAAAATATAAACACAGTTTTCTCTAGCACTCTTGATATTGTCACCCCACTTCGATTAAAGAAAATTAAAGAAATAAACCCCGCACCATGGTACAATGATCACACTCATGCTCTCAAGAGAGCAGCTCGGAAAATGGAGTGCATGTGGAAAAATACAGAATTAGAAGTATTTCGTGATGCATGGGAGGATAGTGTCTGTAGCTACAGACAGGCAATAAAAGCTGCCAGGTCAGCATATTTTAGTAAACTCATAGAAAATAACCACAACAATCCTCAATGTTTATTCAGTACTGTGGCTAAATTGGTCAGGAATAAAGCCTCAACAGAACCAGATATTCTGTCGCAGCACAACAGTAATGACTTCATGAATTTCTTTACTGATAAAATTGACATCATCAGAAACAAAATTGGAATTATGCAATCATCTGTGTAACATAGTTCAAGGGCAAGGAGGAGGCGAGAACAGGCTTGACAATGTAAATAATATTTTAATGATAAACTTAAAACAAAGGACAAACACACACATGACGGACATGACACACCACCGTCTGCCATCAGCCTTTATCCCTCTCGGAGGCTTGATTAGCCTGATACGGGACCGGGTGTGTATTGCCCTCCGCCCTGCCACAATCTGTCACAGCACCTCAAAAAACAGTGTCTAATAATTTTCCTCATGAGCTGTCATAGGTCATGAAGAGCTAGCGAAACTTATCAAAACATCAAAAGCCACAACATGTTTGTTAGATCCTATACCAACTAAGCTCTTAAAAGAGGTATCTCCTGTAATCTCAGAACCTCTTCTTAATATTATTAACTCCTCGCTATGCTTAGGACATGTCCCAAGAAACTTTAAAATGGAAGTTATCAAACCGCTTATTAAGCAGCTACAGCTTGATCCTGGAGAACTGGCGAATTATAGACCGATTTCAAATCTCCCGTTTATGTCAGAAATACTAGAAAAGGTAGTATCCTCCCAATTATGTTCATTTCTACAGAGAAATAGTATATATGAAGAATTTCAGTCAGGATTTAGGCCTCATCACAGTACAGAGACTGCACTTATCAGAGTTACAAATGACTCTTATCATCTGATCACGGCTGCATTTCTCTTCTAGTGCTTTTAGATCTTAGTGCTGCATTCGACACGATAGATCTTGACATTATGTTGACTTTAGTGGACTTGCATTAGCTTGGTTTAGGTCCTGTTTATCAGAACGTTACCACTTTGTGTGTGTAAATGAGGAATTGTCAAACCAAACAAAAGTAAAATATGGAGTGCCACAGGGATCAGTTTTAGGGCCTCTGCTTTTCTCCATGTATATGCTTCCCCTGGGAGATATTATCAGGAATCGTGGAATAAGTTTCCACTGTTATGACGATACCCAACTTTATATTTCGTCATAATAATAATAATTCTCCAACTTTCACAATTCTCGAAATTAGTAGAGTGCATCAATGAAATAAAAGATTGGATGGCCAGAAATTTCCTTTAACTCAATTCTGACAAAACAGAGGTACTAATTATTGGACCAAATAACTCAAAAAATAAGCCACTACAATATAATTTGACTGTGGATGGATGTACTGTTACATCATCTTCAACAGCGAAGAACTTAGGTGTTATATTTGATACAATCTGTCCTTTGAAAATCAAATTACCAATGTTTGTAGAACAGCATTCTTCCACCTCAGAAATATTGCTAAATTACGGCACATGCTCTCTGTTGCTGATGCCGAAAAACTAATTAATGCATTCATGACCTCAAGACTAGATTATTGTAATGCATTACTGGGAGGATGTCCAGCAAGATCAATAAATAAACTTCAGTTGGTTCAAAATGCAGCAGCCGGAGTGCTGACGAGAACCAAGAAATATGATCTTATTAGCCCCAATTTATCATCGTTACATTGTTACCTGTTAAATTACATATTAATTATAAAATTCTGTAACTACATACAAAGCTTTGAATGGTCTCCACAGTACTTAAGTGACCTTCTACCACACTATATTCATCACGTTCATTACGATCACACAATTCTGGCCTGTTAATAGTTCCTAGAATATCAAAATCCACAAAAGGAGGAAGATCCTTTTCATATTTGGCTCCTAAACTATGGAATAGTCTCCCTAACACTGTTAGCAGACACACTCCCTCAGTTTAAGTCTAGACTAAAGACTCGTCTATTTAGCCAGACATACACCTAATTTATCCTCCGACCCACAATTAGGCTGCTTTAGTTGGGTCTGCCGGAACCAGAAACGTCTATCATGATCTTTAACTCTGCATATAATTGAATGGCATCTATGCTAATATGATATTTTTTGTTTCCATATCTCAACCTAAGTCTCAGACTTCAGAGGATGAACTGATGCCAACTCCAACCATAAGACATGGGACACCTCATATGCCATTGCCTGAACCTTGGATTTAGGATGGACCCAACCGAACCTCACCGAAATTACCAGCCAGGTTGAACTGCGTTTCACATCCCTGATCTCTGCCTGCATCATCTCGGTCTACTGATGGACTACGATCTTATATTGGAATATATAGACTAACAATTGCCAACAAAAGCCTTCATCAGCCAATTAACAAGGACAATCTTACAGTTAAGCGAGTCCGGTTCAGGGTCAGGGAGGGGTTGGCCAGAGGGGAACTGGGCCCCATATTGAGTCTGGTTTAGGGTTAGGGTGGGGTTAGTCAGAGGGGAACTGGCCCCCACAGTGAGTCTGGTTTAGGGTTAGGGTGGGGTTGGTCAGAGGGGAACTGGCCCCCACGGTGAGTCCGGTTTAGGGTTAGGGTGGGGTTAGTCAGAGGGGAACTGGCCCCCACGGTGAGTCCGGTTTAGGGTTAGGGTGGGGTTGGTCAGAGGGGAACTGGCCCCCACGGTGAGTCCGGTTTAGGGTTAAGGTGGGGTTGGTCAGAGGGGAACTGGCCCCCACAGTGTGTCTGGTTTAGGGTTAGGGTGGGGTTGGTCAGAGGGGAACTGGCCCCCACGGTGAGTCTGGTTTAGGGTCAGGGTGGGGTTAGTCTGAGGGGAACTGGCCCCCACAGTGAGTCTGGTTTCTCCCAAGGTTATTTTTCTCCATTTATCAACATCTTATGGAGTTTTGTGTTCCCACAGTCGCCTTCAGCTGCTCACTGGGGTTATTAATACAATTATTATTTAATTACTTATTTTAAACACAATTAACAATCATATTTAAGCAAATTACACAATGATGATTCATAGACATTATAGACATTACAGTTGTATCGTCTGTTAATGCTGATCCTCTGTAAAGCTGCTTTGAAAGCTGTTGTGAAAGGTGCTATACAAATAAACATGACTCGACTTTTCCAATTCAGACAAACTGATTGTCCAGTTTATTAAAACACCTTAATAAATAACATTTGAAATTCCACAGTAAACAATGTTAATATACAAATCTTCAATAAATAAGCCAAATAAATTCATAAAATGCTATTTACAGATGTTAATCAACAACAAAACACTTCAAACATACTTACACACAAAGCCAAAATTCTACAAGTTCATCAGTGCATGTTGTGCCACGGGTGGCAGGGAATAATTTCATGAGAATAAAAATGTTAACAGTTCAAGTTTCTGCACAGACATGTTGAAATATACCAACAAACATCAACAAAAAAAGAGCTATTTACATTTGTGCCTGGCAAAACCCCACATGACCGACGGAGAGTGGTTTACTCTGTGCAAAACTGCTGCTACATTTTACTACTAATATTTTGATTTCAACTATCAAACATTTATTTTAACATATTCGTTTAATTTACAACCTACAATTGAGTGCTGAGAGCTCCCACACAATGAATGGAACCGTAAAGTTCTTTCATTCTTAACTGGTTTCCATCAGACGCTCTAGAAGTTCAACCATCTCTGGAGCGCTCGCCGCCCGGGCCATGTCCAGCGCGTTGGCCCCACTTATGTCCTGGTGCCCCAGGTTTGACCGATGGGCCAGGTACTCCACTATGTCCCAGTGACCTTCACGTATGGCGATGTGAATGGGCAAGGCTCCTCTGTGGTCAGGGACATTGACAGAAGCACCATAGTCCACCAGAGCTCGAAGTGTGTCCAGGAAACCCGTGCGGGCTGCATCATGTGCTGGGGTCACTCCACAGCGGTCCTGGACATTTGGGTCAGCACCATGTTCCAGCAACACACACGCAACACTGGTGCAGCCCATCATCATGACCTACAGGACCAAATGTGATGTTACGGAGACATGTACACATTACAACATTCAATGTACAATATACAACAGAATAAACATAGTATCCAGGGTGTGTGCGTAATGTATGTGTAAATTATACTTTAGGTGTGTGCGTAATGTATGTGTAAATTACACTTTAGGTGTGTGCGTAATGTATGTGTAAATTATACTTTAGGTGTGTGTGTAATGTATGTGTAAATTACACTTTAGGTGTGTGCGTAATGTATGTGTAAATTACACTTTAGGTGTGTGCGTAATGTATGTGTAAATTACACTTTAGGTGTGTGCGTAATGTATGTGTAAATTACACTTTAGGTGTGTGCGTAATGTATGTGTAAATTACACTTTAGGTATGTGCGTAATGTATGTGTAAATTACACTTTAGGTGTGTGTGTAATGTATGTGTAAATTACACTTTAGGTGTGTGTGTAATGTATGTGTAAATTACACTTTAGGTGTGTGTGTAATGTATGTGTAAATTACACTTTAGGTGTGTGTGTAATGTATGTGTAAATTACACTTTAGGTGTGTGCGTAATGTATGTGTAAATTATACTTTAGGTGTGTGCGTAATGTATGTGTAAATTACACTTTAGGTGTGTGCGTAATGTATGTGTAAATTACACTTTAGGTGTGTGCGTAATGTATGTGTAAATTACACTTGAGGTGTGTGCGTAATGTATGTGTAAATTACACTTTAGGTGTGTGCGTAATGTATGTGTAAATTACACTTTAGGTGTGTGCGTAATGTATGTGTAAATTACACTTTAGGTGTGTGCGTAATGTATGTGTAAATTACACTTTAGGTATGTGCGTAATGTATGTGTAAATTACACTTTAGGTGTGTGCGTAATGTATGTGTAAATTACACTTTAGGTGTGTGCGTAATGTAGGTTTAAATTACACTTTAGGTGTGTGTGTAATGTATGTGTAAATTACACTTTAGGTGTGTGTAATGTATGTGTAAATTACACTTTAGGTGTGTGTAATGTATGTGTAAATTACACTTTAGGTGTGTGTGTAATGTATGTGTAAATTACACTTTAGGTGTGCGTAATGTATGTGTAAATTACACTTTAGGTGTGTGCGTAATGTATGTGTAAATTACACTTGAGGTGTGTGCGTAATGTATGTGTAAATTACACTTTAGGTGTGTGCGTAATGTATGTGTAAATTACACTTTAGGTGTGTGCGTAATGTATGTGTAAATTACACTTTAGGTGTGTGCGTAATGTATGTGTAAATTACACTTTAGGTATGTGCGTAATGTATGTGTAAATTACACTTTAGGTGTGTGCGTAATGTATGTGTAAATTACACTTTAGGTGTGTGCGTAATGTAGGTTTAAATTACACTTTAGGTGTGTGTGTAATGTATGTGTAAATTACACTTTAGGTGTGTGTAATGTATGTGTAAATTACACTTTAGGTGTGTGTAATGTATGTGTAAATTACACTTTAGGTGTGTGTGTAATGTATGTGTAAATTACACTTTAGGTGTGCGTAATGTATGTGTAAATTACACTTTAGGTGTGCGTAATGTATGTGTAAATTACACTTTAGGTGTGTGTAATGTATGTGTAAATTACACTTTAGGTGTGTGTGTGTAATGTATGTGTAAGTTACACTTTAGGTGTGTGTAATGTAGGTGTAAATTACACTTTAGGTGTGTGTAATGTATGTGTAAATTACACTTTAGGTGTGTGTAATGTATGTGTAAATTACACTTTAGGTGTGTGTGTAATGTATGTGTAAATTACACTTTAGGTGTGTGTGTAATGTATGTGTAAATTACACTTTAGGTGTGTGTATAATGTATGTGTAAATTACACTTTAGGTGTGTGTAATGTATGTGTAAATTACACTTTAGGCGTGTGTGTAATGTATGTGTAACTTACACTTTAGGTGTGTGTTTAGGTGTGTGTGTAATGTATGTGTAAATTACACTTTAGGGGTGTGTGTAATGTATGTGTAAATTATACTTTAGGTGTGTGTGTAATGTAGGTGTAAATTACACTTTAGGTGTGTGTGTAATGTACTGTATGTGTAAATTATACTTTAGGTGTGTGTGTGTGTGTGTAATGTATGTGTAAATTACACTTTAGGTGTGTGTGTAATGTATGTGTAAATGATACTTTAGGTGTGTGTGTGTAATGTATGTGTAAATTATACTTTAGGTGTGTGTGTGTAATGTATGTGTAAATGATGCTTTAGGTGTGTGTGTAATGTATGTGTAAATTACCCTTTAGGTGTGTGTGTATGTGTGTGTGTGTATATAATGTATGTGTAAATTATACTTTAGGTGTGTGTGTAATGTATGTGTAAATGATGCTTTAGGTGTGTGTGTAATGTGTAAATTACCCTTTAGGTGTGTGTGTAATGTACGTGTAAATGATAGTTTAGGTGTGTGTGTAATGTACGTGTAAAATTCTCATTTATGTGTGTGTGTGTGTGTGTGTGTGTGTAATGTACATGTAAAATTATACTTTCGGTGTGTGTGTAATGTGCGTGTAAAACGATCACTTATTTGTGTGTGTAATGAACGTGTAAATGACACTTTATGAGTGTGTGTAATGTATGTGCAAAATGATACTTTAGGTGTGTGTGTGTGTGTGTGTGTGTGTGTGTGTATAATGTATTTTATGTAAAATTATACTTTAGGTGTGTGTATAATGGACGTGTAAAATTATCATTTATATGTGTGTGTTATCTGCGATGGACTGGCGACCTGTCCAGGGTGTACCCCGCCTTTCGCCCAATGTTAGCTGGGATAGGCTCCAGCCCCCCGTGACCCTGTACAGGATAAGCGGTTGAAGATGAATGAATGTGTGTGTTATGTACGTGTAAATGTAAATAACAGTGATAATGACGTCATGGGTTCAGAACAGGTCCGTTCACTTGAATCTCGACAATGAAAAGAAAGTGAAACATAACAGCAGATTTTCTAATATATATTTTAAAGTGAAAAGTCGGTGTTTTACCTGCAGTGCAGTTTTGCCGAACTCATTGAGGGTGTCCGATTCGACCCGGAGATCCTGCAGAATCCGCCGAACCGCCGCGACATTCCCCTGCGCCGCCGCCGAGCTGAGACTTTTACCGGAGCCGAACCCGTCACGAACCATCACCTGATAAACACACGAAACATTATCGATCACATGCGATTATAACATTATTCACCTGAAACATGACATGGAAGATCACGTGCGATTACAGCATAACTCACTAATGCGGAACATAAACGGGAATCTGATTCAGTAACACCGACAGAAACGTCAACATGAATATAATAATAACATTTAAAACGGTTGAAATCTGCATGCTCTTACCGCGTGTCTCTCCTCGCCGGTATTTATGTGCGAATGGTCGTTGGTTGCTTATCTTTTTACACAAACACGTCAAAACAATCATTTATAAATATACGCCGTTGCGCCTCAACATTGCGCGCTAGATCGATAACAGCGTTGCATGACGTGCGCACGTCCACCAATCAGAGTCCACACACGCCAACACGTCTCCCATAATTGGTTAAAAAAGGCGGAGTGCTGATAGGGGTTGCTACACTGTCGCTGTGGTAACTGCCCCAGTGACCAATGAGAATGCAGAGCGCAGAAGGCGGGCGATTTGAGAAGGTTTATTTATAAACTGTTTCGTTCATTCAGTTTCTGAGTGTCAATCAGCGCGGAAAAGAGCGCGATTGTACATAAAATACCGGCAATAACACGTCATCAGTCATAAATACCACATTTTGGAATAACTCACAGTAAAGTCTGGGAAATATTCACAAAAACATTTTATTTATTGCAATATTAGGATGAACATAAATGATTGACATTGAACATTTTCCGTAATTTGGTGCACATTCATTATGACTGAAATGGTTGGTTTGTTTACATTCAACATCAACAATTTACACAGTAATCTTGTTTTCCTTAAAAAGAAAGAAAATCTTTTTGACAGACAATAAAATCATATCACATAAATTTGTCAAAACACATGTGCAACTGTCAGTCCCTTAAGTGTTTATGTAAGGCCGAAACACTGCAGCGCTCATTAGCTGTTTGTCCTCAGTTGATAATCTGAAAGTATACACAAATGCAAATGGCATTTAAATATAATTTTCTTAATACATCTATATACCAAACATAATCCCCCAAGAGCTTGCATTACTGCAGTGCAGAGTACAGATCTTGTTAAAACTACTTTAAAAATATGCAAAACGAACTGCTCACCTCCACTTTGAGTGATGTAGCGTACCCATGGTAGTGCCTGATAGCCACTCTTCTCAATAATCTTCATGTATCGTACCTTACAAATGAGAAATAATAACCTAATTACTTTTACTGACTGATAAACTACAGTGGCATAACTGATCATAACCTCTTACATTTGATCTTAAACAGGATGAGAACAAATCTAACATTAAGACACTGACAGTACACCCAGAGATGGCAAATGTGATCACACACATGCAAATGTACATGCAAAAGTACACGCGCACACACACACACACACACACACACACACCTGTATACCCGACACAGTGAAATATGGGATCTCAAACTTCACTGTGATCGGAGGTTTTCCCTCCTTCTCATCATTTTCCACACTCGGCAGGCAAAAGTGAGCTCGCATCAGAAACTCTTTTCCACCCTGTACAGATAAAATGACTCAAGATCACACGCCATTAAACACATGTGAAGAGTACATGATGAAAGTTAACAGAAATGCAGCACAAAGTGCTGTTTTAAAGTGCAAACAAAGATCATGAACAAAGATCAAAGACTATTAAAGGCTGAAATAAATAATTGAAAACGGTCTTCATTAAATATTAAAATGAACGATTTCGAAGCATTACTGCACATCTATCATTGGTTGCTTACCGGGAATGATTTAATACTCCACACCACCAGATTCTTCTCAGGAACGTATTTAGCGTGACCTGTGCTAGTTTTGAACTTTGGAGAGTCTGCGTCACTCGGCACAGGAACACGAACCTCAACATTATTAGCTACAGACTGCTTTTTAAACTGCCCTTTAGCCTGGAAGAGAGAAAGACAGAGATTTAGAAAAGTTGTAAAATATTGATCTAAAAGTGCTATACATTTAGACTTAAAGTGTCTCCAGTGTGGTGAAATGGTGAACATGAGTGTGTGCTGACACCTTCACCATGATCTCCACTCGACTGTGAGAGAACTTCTCGATAACAGACTCGATCCAAATGAGCGGCTTCACCTGCAGACAAACAATTAATAGAGAAATCTGCAATAGTTATACACAACAGATGTGAGCAATAATTTGGAGTACACTTCACATTGTACAGTCTCTTTCCATTAATTGTACCTTAAATACTACATGGAAGAGTTTCGCAATACAACAGAGTGCAACAGTCTTGTTTCAGAAGTAAAAATCCCATTAATTTATCCCATAGACAAATTGATTTTCAACGATAAATTATAAACCATTACATACAGACCTATCATGAGCTACGAAACCTACAAAACGTCCGCGCTCCCATGATGCACTGTGAATTACGTAATCGAGTCGGTCTCACTTCACCCTTAAACTACTTATATATTTGTACATATAAGGATATTTTGCAATAAATGTAAGATATATTGCTTCAACACTTATAATTAACAAATTAAAATCAATACTTTTATATATTCCCATAGTTTTTTATTCAATGACATCATACGCAATGCTTCATGGGTTTGTGAAAGATGGTAAGTACACAGTCTTGTATCTTTGTCTTTATGTCGAATTTTCAAATACTTTTTTGCCTCAAAACAAAGTTTATGATGTTGCGATTCTCCTCGGAGCTGGTTGGTTTGGTTCGGTTCATGATGCACAACTTTTTTATGAAGGATTTCATAAAAAGTAAATTGAAGAAATTAATGGGGAAAATACTTCCGAAAGCCAGACGACTGAAAAAGTGGGTGGTCACTGTTACACTCTATTCTGCACCTCAGGGTACAAATTCTGGAGAGGTGAATTACTGGTAGATTAATACTCATGTACACTTTAGCATAAAGTAGCTAGACCAGGTGTAATGATACGGCAGCCTTAAAACTGAACAGATACAATAACAGCAAAAGTTGAATTGTTTGATTTTTCAGGCCAATTTATAAATAAGAAATATATATAAATATATAATATTTGTTGCCTGCAACATTGTAGCCTAAAAGCTTCCTAGAGTTTCTACCATTTTAATTATTTAACAATGACATGTATTAGCTGATGATGGGCTGCTGTGTGCAGGTGTGTGATGTGTTGGGCCCAGGTGTCTTACGTGTGTGTTGATGCGGTATGACATGAGTTCAGAATCTCCGTCAGGTGGAATGAAGGAAATCGTTCGGTCACTTTCAAAACGTGACAAGCGAACACACTGATGAAACTTCACATCCTCCATTGCCACAGTCTTCCCTTTGTCACCTGCACACACAAAATATTATATTCATAAACATCTTTATGCTCCATTCTTTATAGCTGCTCTTTATTTAAATGGTTTTTAAATGTAATAACTTTAACTTTTTGGTTTATCTAATCACTTTTATTATTTAAGTAGTTATGAGCAGCTATCTATATCTGAAATACTAAATGCTGCATAAATGAGTAACAGTTGATTCTTACGTCCAGTGAGAGCGAACTGCACACGGTCGTTGAGACCCAAACGAAGCTCCGGCATTCCAGACAACATCGTCTTCAGTTTGATGCTGCCAACAATATCACTGCTCATCACACTGCCATTAGCGTTCACCTAGAAGTATAAACAAACTTCTTTACACACACGCACCACAGGAAAGAAGTATGCAGTGATCATCTCAAGTGCGAGACTCTCTGCATCCGAAATCACGCACTGTCAATGTATGTATTGTATTTGATGCACTTCTTGGATGGTTAAACAGTATGTTCTTTATGTATTCATGGGAGTAGTATGAATAGATTTCGTACATACTTCATCTAGGGATGTGGGTTTTTACCCCTGACCAAAATAAATGATGTTAGATCAACGACCTCGAAAATAATCTACTCTGGTTTTGTAAAGCAACCACCATTTAAGCACAAGAAACAATTTTCTTGGTATATATTACTTACAGCTGTAAAGAGATGCTTACTCACGGTTCACTCCCGCTCTTTAAAATCCAGTGTTTGAACGTGACGTCGCCCAAGCACCTGAGGGATCATTAAACTCACCGGAAACAGTAGGTGATCAGCGTATTTCTCACCCACTATTATATCAATACTGAAGGCTCGGACAAACTACTCCATTGGCATACTGTTTTTGGCATAATATATAGGAAGGAAGTATAGATTTTCAAACACAGCAAGTATGTTTATTGCACGTGGTGACTCACCAGAACATTAATAGACTCGATGACGTCGATGAAAACTTCATTCTTCTTGTATTTGATGCCCTCTGACCTCCAGGACACAGCGTTGGTCACTGTGGTGGGCACTTTAGTCTTGGCCACCTCCAGTTTATTCCCCTCCTGTGTGATGTACCTGAGAGGACAAACAAACACACGAGATGCCGATCAGACATGCTGCAAATGTTATAATTAGCTAAACAAGAGCAAAGCAATCAGACGACACAGAGTGAAGAGGGAGAACACGAGAGTCTCACTCCTGAAGAATCTTGCTGTCTGTCGTCTGCGGGAATCCAAAGTCCATGAGTTCATCGAGCAGCTCGTACACGACCACAAAATTATCCTGAATACTTTCTTCCTCAAGCTCCTTAAAATACTCTGTGAACACCTGAACAACAGACAAAGATGTGTTGTTTTAAAATTGTGAAATTCAAAGTTTAATGTTAAAATCTAAGCCTGTCTTTGAATAATTAACCACTGCAGCTGACCACGAGTCAGACTCACCTCCACCAGCTTGTACAGGAAGGCGTAAACCATTGATGCGTTAGAGTTCTTGTTTGTGATGGCCACCACTAATATTATTGTCATGTTAAGTTTAACACACACTTTAGAAATACACATCTATCATTACATTATATTCAATATACACAAATCAACATTATCCTAAAAAAGGTTCCCATGTGCTTGAACCACTTGAATCTTACATTTATAACAATATCTGATTTTCACAGATCTGGATCATATTCATACTCCCATGAATGAACATTTGAGCTTTGAATTAGCATTTGTGCTTTCACCAATAATGCATCTGTCAAACTATTGTGTTTATAGATTCGGTTCATTCTCCATATAGAGATATTCATAATGTATTTCATTAATAAGAGATTGTTTATTCTGGAAAATAATCTCATAATAGAAATGAGCCAATCAGGGGTAAAACTGTCAGTCAGTGTCTGTGACTTCAAGGATACGGTACAGATTGTTGTGTTTGATAAACAGGAAATGAACATTGCCATGTGACATCACAGGGCACAGAAGCCCCTCCTCTTCCTGTTGCATTAACAGTGTAAAGAAGTGATCGATCTCAGACATGTCAACATCACCTTTATAGTTTCGACAAATCAGCACCTGATGAGAAAGAAATATGAGACATTAACATGAAAATATTTAATTTGATCATTTCTGTTTTTTCTTTATTGATTGCTGTTATTCACAGGTCAACAGCAGGATAAACTGAGACTCATAATACAGTAACATACTCTTCTCATGGGGTTATCTGTAATAAAACACTTTCCTCTCTGAGGAGAAATGGACATCTGCTCACGTTACACCCCATTCCTTATTTTTGAAGCATTAATACAATGTAATGACAACGTCATGTATGTAAGATAAATACAAATAATTCTGAAAAGAGTAAAGCGCATCTTTAAAACCAATTAAACATTAACTTTTTTTTTATCATTAAAAACTTGGTCAACTATTTTGTTTGGTTCATTATTGATTGGATATTTGGTTTCTCTAATCTTACAAAGATATCTTTAGCACAATTAAGTTAAAGAGTATATAATATACATAAGTAATAGCACCTGTAATAAGTCAGTATATCTACTGGGAATCTACTACAACCTTTGACATTTTACCTTAATTCATTATTTGAATACAGTATAGACATATTAAAAAAAATAAAAAATAGCACCTGTAGTAACTCAGCCATCACACCGGCAGCTACTACAACATATATATATATATATATATATATATATATATATATACATATATATATATATATATATATATATATATATATATATATATATATATATATATATATATATATATATAAACGATCACGCGGAAGCCACCGACGTTTAAGCGCAGCGGATGGACTTTTGAGACGATCCCTCCCAGTATAAAACTACTTTTAATGTATGTACTTTTAGTAAAACTGCACACAGACAGCAATAAACACCGGGTGAGGGTTAACAATTATTTTATCATCGGCAAAAGTGAATTTAATTGATCAACCTTTAGAATCAATAAACCGCAATTATTAATACGTGTACGGTCGCACAGTGTCATAATTACCTTTCCCTTCAGATCGAGCACGAACACAGCAGACGCAGACATCTTGAAATGCTTATAAAACTGACTTATAGTAGTGTTCAAAGGCTTATGTTAAAAGTTAAACTAGTTTAAAGTAAGGTTAGTAACATTCGTGTATTCAGAGAGAGTTGTAAACTCAGTCCGCAGTTCCTTTTCCTGCACTGTGCGTGATGACGTCACCGAGCGCCAGGTGAAACAGAGATCACCTGACTGCAGAGGAGCGCCAGCAGAGGGCAGCACAACACAACAGAAGAAAGAGCCCCAATAAACTGCGTGAGATGTTTGAGTAGATAAAGAATAAAAACTTAATAGGGGACATTTCAGCATTTGGCAAACTCTATCAGTGCAGTAAAAGCATATATTTGATAATTTTGTGTGTTTCCTTGGAATCGATTATCTTGGTGTCACAGGGTGATAAGGATGCAAAGTGGACGGTTCTTTTATCCCCCTAGTCAAGTGAAGTCAAGTGGTTTTTATTGTCATTTAAACCATATACAGTTAATACAGTACACAGCTAAACGAGACAACGTTCCTACAGGACCATGTGCTACATAAAACAACATACCTATATAAAGTGCACGTGCAAACGTGTGCAAAAAGTACGGGACAGTACAATAAATTACTAACAATGAACAGGACAATAGACACAATGAGAGACAGTGCAGTGCCGACCAGTACACAGTAGTGCAAAAAGATGACAGTTTCTAAAAATGCCAAATGTAAACATGGAGGGCGGGCTGGGTCGTGAGTCTACACACCCGGTCCCGTATCAGGCTAATCAAGCCTCCGAGAGGGATAAAGGCCAACTGCGGAGGATGGTGCGGGAGAGAGAGATCGTTTACGGACATGTCCGTCATGTGAGTGTTTTGTCCTTTGCTTTAAGTTTATTATTAACATTGTCAACCCGGTTCTCACATCCTCCTTTCCTTTGAACTGCTTTATACTCCTTTATCCCTCTCGGAGGCTTGATTAGCCTAATAAGGGACCGGGTGTGTAGACTCACGACCCGGCCCCGCCCTCCGCCCTGCCACAATAACATACTATGAGTTAGTGTTCTAGGCACATAGCAGTTATTGAGGTAGCAGCCAGTTATAAAGTGACAATAATTAAAGTGCAACTCAGGACACATGTGTGTGTGTGTCAGTCCAGTCTCTGAGTATTGGGGAGTCTGATGGTTTGGGGGAAGAAGCTGTTACACAGTCTGGTCGTGAGGGCCCGAATGCTTCGCTAACTCTTGCCAGATGGCAGGAGGGTGAAGAGTTTGTGTGAGGGGTGTGTGGGGTCCTCCACAATGCTGGTTGCTTTGCTGATGCAGTGTTTTATGTAAATGTCTTTGATGGAGGGAAGAGAGACCCCGATGATCTTCTCAGCTGTCCTCACTATCCTCTGCAGGGCTTTGCGGTCCAAACCGGTGCAAGTCCCAAACCAGGCAGTGATGCAGCTGCTCAGGATGCTCTCAATAATCCCTCTATAGAATGTAGTGAGGATGGGGGGTAGGAGATGTGCTTTCCTCAGCCTTCCAAGAAAGTAGAGACGCTGCTGGGTTTTCTTGGTAATAGAGCTGGTGTTGAGGGACCAGGTGAGGTACTCCGACAGGTGAACACCAAGGAATTTGGTGCTCTTGACGATCTCCACAGAGGAGCTGTCGATGTTCAGTGGAGAGCGTTCGCCCTGTGCCCTCCTAAAGTCAACAACCATCTCTTTTGTTTTGTCCACATTCAGAGACAGGTTGTTGGCTCTACACCAGTCCGTTAGCCGCTGCACCTCCTCTCTGTATGCTGACCCGTCATTCTTGCTGATGAGACCCACCACGGTCGTGTCATCAGCGAACTTGATGATGTGATTCGAGCTGTTCATTACTGCACAGTCACGAGTCAGCAGAGTGAACAGCAGTGGACCGAGCACACAGCCCTGGGGGGTCCCAGTGCTCAGTGTGGTGGTGGTGGAGATGCTGTTCCCGATCCAGACTGACTGAGGTCTCCCAGTCAGGAAGTCCAGGATCCAGTTGCAGTGGGAGGTGTCCAGGCCCAGCAGGTTCAGCTTTCCAATCAGGTGCTGGGGAATGATTGTGTTGAATGCTGAGCTGAAGTCTATGATCAGCATTCGAACATATGAGTTCTTTTTATCTAGGTGGGTGAGGGCCAGATGGAGGGTGTTGGCGATGGCATCGTCTGTTTAACGGTTTGGACGATATGCAAATTGCAGTGGGTCTAGTGAGGGGGGCAGCTGGGTCTTAATGTGCCTCATGACGAGCCTCTCGAAGCACTTCATGATGATGGGTGTGAGTGCGACGGCAAGACACTGAAGACTTCTTTGGCATGGGGACGATGGTGGTGGCCTTAAAGCACGTTGGAACGACGGCGCTGCTCAGATAGATGTTGAAGATGTCAGTAAGAACATCTGCCAGTTGGTCTGCACATCCTCTGTGCACTCTGCCAGGAATGTTGTCTGGTCCAGCAGCCTTCCGTGGGTTGACTCTACGCATAGTTTTCCTCACATCAGCTGTGGTAAGACAGAGCACCTGGTCATTAGGAGGAGGGGTGGTCTTCCTCGCCACCACATCGTTCTGCACTTCAAACCAAGCGTAGAAGTCGTTCAGCGCATCTGGAAGGGAGGCATCTTTGTCACAGGCAACGGATGTTGTCCTGTAGTTGGTGATGGCCTGGATGGCCTGCCACATGCGCCGCATGTCGCCGCTGTCCTGGAAGAGACTGTGGATTCTCTGGGCGTGTGCACGCTTTGTCTCTCTGATGGCCCGGCACAGTTGGGCCCTCGCTGTTTTTAGGGCTGCCTTGTCACCTGCTCTGAAGGCAGAGTCTCGGGTCCTCTGTAGCGTACGCACCTCCGCAGTCATCCACGGCTTCTGGTTGGAGCGTGTGGTGATGGTCTTGGAGAAAGTGACACCATCAATGCACTTGCTGATGAAGCTGGTCACTGATGCTGTGTATTCCTCCAAGTTGGTAGAGTCGCCATATGTTGCAGCCTCCCTGAACATGTGCCAGTCAGTACACTCAAAACAGTCCTGAAGAGCAGAGATGCTCCTGCAGGCAGGTTTTCATTCCTAAAAAGGCTTATTGTGATATGACCAAATTGGCCAAACAGATAAATGGACATGGAATGTTAAATTAAATGTAAATGATTTTATTGTGTGAGAAGATTAGGGTGATTTAAGAAAAATGAAACTAGTATATCAGAATCCGAATCAGCTTTATTGCCAAGTATGCTTACATAGACAAGGATTTTGTCTTGGTGACAGGAGCTTCCAGTGCACAAACAATACAAAAACAATACAAAAACAGCAGCAAGACATAGATAATAATAATAAATAAATAATTATAGACAATAAATAATTATAGACATATGTACATACACACACATACACTCACCTAAAGGATTATTAGGAACACCATACTAATACTGTGTTTGACCCCCTTTCGCTTTCAGAACTGCCTTAATTCTACGTGGCATTGATTCAACAAGGTGTTGAAAGCATTCTTTAGAAATGTTGGCCCATATTGATAGGATAGCATCTTGCAGTTGATGGAGATTTGTGGGATGCACATCCAGGGCACGAAGCTCCCGTTCCACCACATCCCAAAGATGCTCTATTGGGTTGAGATCTGGTGACTGTGGGGGCCATTTTAGTACAGTGAACTCATTGTCATGTTCAAGAAACCAATTTGGTTTCAATCAGGATGGGTACATGGTGGCCATAAAGGGATGGACATGGTCAGAAACAATGCTCAGGTAGGCCGTGGCATTTAAACGATGCCCAATTGGCACTAAGGGGCCTAAAGTGTGCCAAGAAAACATCCCCCACACCATTACACCACCACCACCAGCCTGCACAGTGGTAACAAGGCATGATGGATCCATGTTCTCATTCTGTTTACACCAAATTCTGACTCTACCATCTGAATGTCTCAACAGAAATCGAGACTCATCAGACCAGGCAACATTTTTCCAGTCTTCAACTGTCCAATTTTGGTGAGCTCTTGCAAATTGTAGCCTCTTTTTCCTATTTGTAGTGGAGACGAGTGGTACCCAGTGGGGTCTTCTGCTGTTGTAGCCCATCCGCCTCAAGGTTGTGCGTGTTGTGGCTTCACAAATGCTTTGCTGCATACCTCGGTTGTAACGAGTGGTTATTTCAGTCAAAGTTGCTCTTCTATCAGCTTGAATCAGTCGGCCCATTCTCCTCTGACCTCTAGCATCAACAAGGCATTTTCGCCCACAGGACTGCCGCATACTGGATGTTTTTCCCTTTTCACACCATACTTTTAAACCCTAGAAATGGTTGTGCATGAAAATTCCAGTAACTGAGCAGATTGTGAAATACTCAGACCGGCCCGTCTGGCACCAACAACCATGCCACACTCAAAATTGCTTAAATCACCTTTCTTTTTTCTATTCTGACATTCAGTTTGGAGTTCAGGAGATTGTCTTGACCAGGACCACACCCCTAAATGCATTGAAGCAACTGCCATGTTGATTAGATAATTGCATTAATGAGAAATTGAACAGGTGTTCCTAATAATCCTTTAGGTGAGTGTACATACTCATATGTAGTGCAAATCTAATACAAATCTGTTATGTACAGTCAAATGTTTTTTGTTTGTTTGTTTGTTTTTTCCAGAGGAATAAAATGGCAGAAGAGGTACGATATGTTAGATGAATATAACTATATTAAACTGTGTATTGCATGTAATTATAGTATAGTTTTAACTGTTCATGAGATGGATAGTCTGAGGGTAAAAACTGTTCTAGTGTCTGATGGTTCTGGTGCTCAGAGCTCTGAAGCGTCGGCCAGATGGCATCAGTTCAGAAAGGTAGTGGGCAGGGTGAGTGGGGTCCAGAGTGATTTTACCAGCCTTTTTCCTCACTCTGGAAGTGTACAATTCATGAAGGGAGGGCAGGGGGCACCAATAATCCGCTCAGCAGTCCGGACTGTCCTTTATAGTCTTCTGATGTCTGATTTAATCAAAGCAAACCAGACAGTTACTGAAGTGCAGAGGACAGAACACGTGCTGGAAGTGAATTTCCCCTGTCTCCCAAGCTCCTGCCTGTCCGTCAGAAAGCTGGAGATCCACTGACAGATAAACGTGGGAACAGAGAGCTGGTGTAGTTTAGTCAGAAGTATATCTGGGATGATGGTGTTGAAAGCCAAACTGAAGTCCACATAAAGGAACCGTGCATATGTCCCTGGTCTGTCCAGATGTTGCAGGACGTGATGCAATCCCATGTTGACTGCATCCTCCACAGACCTGTTTGCAAATTGAAGGGGATCTAAAAAGGGTCCAGTGATGTCCTTCAGGTGGGCCAACACCAGTCTCTCAAATGACTTCATGACCACAGACATCAGGGCGACAGGTTTGTAGTCATTAAGTCCTGTGATTTTTGGTTTCTTAGGGACAGGGATAATAATTGAGCGTTTGAAGCAGCATGGTACTACACACTGCTCCAGTGATCTATTGAAGATCTGAGTGAAGATGGGGGACAGCTGGTTAGCACAGGATCTAAGACACGCTGGTGAGATGCCATCTGGGCCTGAAGTTTTCCTCGTCTTTGTTTCCGAAAGACATGGCACACATCATCTTCACAGATCTTAAGTGCAGGTTGAGTAGCAGGAGGGGGGTGTTGGTGTGAAGTGAAGGTCATAGCGGGTGTGGGGTGATAGATAGGGCATTTCAAATCTAGAGTAAAACACATTCAGGTCATCAGCCAGTCGTTGGTCCACCACAGGGTCGGGGGTAGGAGTCCTGTAATTAGTAAGTTGTTTTAGTCCACTCCACACTGATGCAGTGTCATCAGCTGAAAACACTCCTATCAGTGCAGTCAAAGCAGGCTTGTAGTTCCAGCTCTGCTTCATTGCTATTTACAGTCTTTACTACAGGCTTGGTTGATTTTAATTTCTGCCTGTATTTTGGAAGAAGATGAACCAGACAGTGATCAGAGATATCTCTTTCCTGAGCAACAGTCAATTATACAGTTTAGTATCATAATAAAAGCATATAACACACACATACACACACACTCACATACACACACACTCACACACACATACACACACACACACACACACATACACACACACACACACACTCACACACACACACACTCACACACACACACACACACACACACACTCACACACAAACACATTCACACACACATGCACTCACACACACACACACACACACTACACACAAACATACACACACTCAAATATACACACACACACACACACAATACACACTCACACACACACACACACACACACAATACACACTCACACACACACACTCACATAAACACTCACACACTCACACACAAACACAGTCACACACACACATACACTCGCATACACACACACACACTTACACTCATATAAACACTCACATGCACTCACACACAAACACAGTCACACACACACATACACGCACACTTGCATACACACACACACACTTACACTCACATAAACACTCACACACACAAACACACACACACACACAATACACACACTCACACATACATGCACACTCACATATACACACACACACACATGCACTCACACACCCACACATAAACACTCACACCCACACACACACACAAACACACACACTCATACTCACACATACACACACACACAGACACATAAACACTCACACACACACCTGCACTCACACACACATGCACTTACACACATACACAAACACTCACACACACACACACACATACACACGCACTCACACTCACTCACACACCCACACAAACACATGCTCTCTCTCTCTCTCTCTCACACACACACACACGCACGCACGCACGCTCACATAAACACTTACATAAACAGTCACACACTTATATAAACACACACACATCAAAGCCTTCGGGGAATGAAATATAATCTGATCTCGTGGGATGATAACAAACACATGAAATGTTCTCGTTGTCTTGTGTCCAATAGCAACACAAACATTCTGCACATACAGTGACTGAGAGATTGTTGCGTAATTCGTGACGTCATCAGCGAAAGTATTCACTGAATTCTGCACAATTTCTTCTCTTGACAGTTTGAAAAAACAGATTCAGTAATTTTACAGCATTTTGTTGTTGATGCAAAAGATGATCGACTAAACTGATGGCACTGGAATTCGTCGCCATGACGACACACAAGACACGCCTCCTCACGCATCACTGGTATGGTGTGAGTGGTGAACTCCGCCCATGTGAGGAAACTGACCAATGAGATCATCAGAATGAGAAGGCTCACCTGAGATTCACCCATATCAATATCACAAGCTCTGTTGTGGAAAATAATATTTAAATAAACTTCTTAAACTTAATTCTACAAAGATCCACTTGTATTTACACTTAATAACAAATGATAAACATTCGATTTAATCATTTAGCAGCGGATAACCTACTGTATACAGTATAAACACTGTATTTATAGAAACATGTATTTTTAGGATAGTCATGTAAACAGAACACAAGAGCTGTGGTCATGTCGAAGTTCCCAGATAAGAGAACATTAATGTGTACAGAGACTGTGATGGGACCGTCATTAACAGATTATTCCGGGTTCAACACAAGTTAATCTCAATCGACAGCATTCGTGGCATAATGTTTATTACAACAAAAATGTATTTGGACTGTTTAATAAAAGCACAAATGTGTGTTCCAGTGAGACGCTTATAATGCAAGTATTGGATGGAATAATTCAGGTTTCATGTGACTCCAGTAAAAGTGTGAGACACTTTCAATAAAAGCATCTGTTTCATGGTCTATTTGTGTTAATGAAAGAGAAATTAATCTCACAAACACTTCAAGAGCCAGAGATATGATCATAAAACACATTTCTGCTTTTCAGATGTTTATTTAACAAAAATGACAAAACAGTTCAGTTGATTCTTTGGGTGTAATTTCCTTCTCTGCAAACAGAACCATAAAATCAGAATAATCTGAAGAACATTCAGTCCTGAGATAAAGAATAAACAACTGAAACAGCTTCAGAAAAACCTTCACAGATGGACCACAAATAAACAACAGAAACAGAGAAAAAAAGGAGTTCAACTTCAGTGGTGCGATTACAGGCACAAGTCTCAAAACTGACATCACATTTGTGATTATCCTTCATTAATGAGGGTTTCCTCTGTAGTGCACACTTTTCTAGATGCTTCTACCACAACTAGCATGTTCGGTACACTTCCAAACACAATATCTTTAAAAGAATAAATCACCAATGTACACAATAAATAAAACAGGTTCTTTATACATAGACAGAGATTTAAATGTGCTGACAGAACAGATATATAAAAAGATAATATGTTCAGAACGTGTTCTAGATTCTTCATTCAGTATCGGATCTAAAAATGATCTGAACATCAAATTAAAAAACAGAAAAGGTTCCTGTAACGTTATAACGGACAGGTGAGGTCAGGGGTCACCTGAGCCTCTGTAGGTGACGCAGCACACACACATTCACTTAAACATGTAAAGGCTTTGTGTAAATATTCTCTGTACAGTACACACACACACTTACAGTATTATCTTTACTGAATATTAAGGCCCATATTTCGACATTAAGAACCAAACTTCATATCACACATGTGACTTCATAACCACAAACACAAATCAGGCACCTTGGAAAATCATCGTGTCCCTTCGCAATATTCATTAATAATAAAGCAGCCCTGTTCATTTATAACAACAATGATAAAGATATGTCTGTAATCTACTGTGAATAAAACACAAATCAAATCTGACATTTATAGTGCAAGAGAGAGAAAGAGTGACAGCTGTCTGCCCTCCACATCATATTAAATATTAAGAACATGTTCATAATACCATCAATAACTGGATCTCAAATGTCAACAAGCACAATAATGATGCTAATAAATATATAAAACAGCTGCGTGTTAGCAGTGTGCAAAATCCCCGAATCCTTTATGAGGTCCCAACATACGTGACCTGTGAGCTGTGTGACCCTTCAAGGATGTCAGAGGTCATTTACAGTCGCCAGAGTTTAAATTCTTCCTGTAAGTCCTTCTGACATTAAACAGCTTCATTCATTCATTAGATATTAATGTGACTTCATTTCTTAATTTAAACAGCTAGAAAATAAGATCTGATCCGTGTCGTTCCTCTTCAAGTCTGTCAGCTGCGCCTGAAGTGACCTTTGACCCACATCACTGCAACACGTCAGAGTGATTCTTCATCCAAACTCACCATCTGACACTGAAGAGAAACACACATTAAACATGATCTTACAGAAAACACATCATTGCAAGACCAGAACATCACATGAAAGAAGAAATTATAGTTTGAAAATGAAAACATTATTTAGGACCAATAATATTTTTGCATTATGACATTATTCTCATGACAATCCCATGAAGCATTGTGAATGATGTAATTGAACAAAAAACAACAATGGAAAACATAAAAGCGGCGGTCTGTGTATCTCAGCGAGTATTGACGCTGACCATCACCGCTGGAGTCTTGAGTGTTGAGTGACTCCAGTCAGGTCTCCTTAGCAACCAAATTGTCCCGGTTGCTAGGGAGGGTAGAGTCACATGGGGTAACCAAATTGGGCCGGTTGCTAAGGAGGGTAGAGTCACATGGGGTAACCAAATTGGGCCGGTTGCTAAGGAGGGTAGAGTCACATGGGGTAACCAAATTGGGCCGGTTGCTAAGGAGGGTAGAGTCACATGGAGAAACCAAATTGGGCCGGTTGCTAAGGAGGGTAGAGTCACATGGAGAAACCAAATTGGGCCGGTTGCTAGGGAGGGTAGAGTCACATGGGGTAACCAAATTGGCCCGGTTGCTAGGGAGGGTAGAGTCACATGGGGTAACCAAATTGGCCCGGTTGCTAGGGAGGGTAGAGTCACATGGAGTAACCAAATTGGGCCGGTTGCTAAGGAGGGTAGAGTCACATGGAGAAACCAAATTGGGCCGGTTGCTAAGGAGGGTAGAGTCACATGGAGTAACCAAATTGGGCCGGTTGCTAGGGAGGGTAGAGTCACATGGAATAACCAAATTGGGCCGGTTGCTAGGGAGGGTAGAGTCACATGGGGTAACCAAATTGTCCCGGTTGCTAGGGAGGGTAGAGTCACATGGGGTAACCAAATTGTCCCGGTTGCTAGGGAGGGTAGAGTCACATGGGGTAACCAAATTGGCCTGGTTGCTAGGGAGGGTAGAGTCACATGGGGTAACCTCCTCGTGGTGGTGATTAGTGGTTCTCTCAATGGGGCGTGTGGTGAGTTGTGTGTGGATCGTGGAGAGTAGCATGAGTCTCCACATGCTGTGAGTCTCCGCGGTGTTATGCACAACGAGTCACGTGATCAGATGCGCGGATTGACGGTCTCAGAAGCGGAGGCGACTGAGACTCGTCCTCCACCACCCGGACTGAGGCGAGTAACCGCACCACTACGAGGACCTGCTAAGTAGTGGGAATTGGGCGTTCCAAGTTGGGAGAAAAATGTATTAAATACATATATTTTTTTTTTTTTTCAATAGAAATCTATCCATTCTAAGTTATAAGTATAATCAATGTATCTTAATGTAATTGCTGATATATTCTGATATATACAAATATATAAGTAGTATGAAAGTGTATAAGGACTCGACTGCGTCATTCACAGTGCATCATGGGAGTGGGCGGAGCTCTTTTGATGTGATCCTCTGATTCAGGGATTTTTCATTAGGGTTAAAGTCATGTCGTTCTTCACCAGGAATTCTGCTATTAAACCTTTAAGCTCTGATGGGCCTGCACATCCAAGCTGTAGTTTTGAATTAATTAATATATTAATAACTCCAGTCTTGAGCAACACAAAACAGGACTTGTTTGAAAGTTTAGAAGCTCGACTTTATAATGCATTTAGACATTATGACCAAAACTGAACAAGTGCTTTGACATTTGCTGATTAATCAGAAGTGTCCGTTTTGATCATTTATGAAAAAAAATTGCAATGAATATATTATTGCAATCAGTAAAAACATCAAACTGATCAAATAGCCATGTGTCATTCACCGATCAGCCACAACATTATAACCACCTGTCTAATATTGTGTAGGTGCCCCTCGTGCCACCAAACCAGTGCCAACCCGCATGTCAGAACAGCATTCAGAGATGATATTCTTCAGCACAATTGTTCAGAGTTACTGTAGACTTTACCAGTTCACACCAGTCTGACCAGTCTCTGTTGATCTCATTAACAAGTGTTTCTGTACACAGAACGGTGGATTTAATGTTGTGGCTGATCGGTGTATGTCATTGAAAAGCTCTCAAAGAGTAAAATACAACCAGTTTATTTGTTTTACTCAGACAAAAATATAGCGAGTAACAGCTAAAAAAATGTCATTGACTGGTATGTTGGTGTTGCTTATATGCTGCGTTTTCACTTATTATGATTAAGCTTACTCTAATGGAACATAAAATCTCACATATCATTATTTAGAGTCTGTGATTATCTGTCAATCGAGTCCACACACAAGATAATCAGATGTATAGATCATTAGATAATCCACATGAAGCACAATGTTACATATGACCACCAGGAGATGGCGCCAAATACATGACACAGACTCAATGATGACTCAAATGACACAGAATGAAACTCATTCTGTGAAATCTCATGACTAAAATCATGTCTGCATGCTATGCAAACCTTTAGTCATTGTTGTGTTTGCATGTGTAATTAGTTCTTATGTACAATTATTATCTTTTATTTGTTTGGAGATGTTTTTGGACATTATGATCAATTATATTTGTAATGTTGCAACTTTTGATTGATTTGTCGTATCAACACAAACATGTTCTCAGATGCAGTTGACATGATCGGGAACAAAACAAAAACAGTTTTTCTGAGCCAATTTGTTTTTGTGATTTTTTAGCAGTTTCTTAGAATGAGAGACTCAGAATGGGTCAATCTATATTGTTAAAATATGTGAAAGGTTTTCTTTACAATGACACTTCACCCTCCTTGATTTTCTTTGTTTTGTTTTTTTGGCGTTATTATCCTTTAATTCTGGGTATGCCACTGAGACAGTAAATCTTTAAAAACACCTTCAGAGATGAAAGGATTATACATGATGTTTAAAAGATGAAGTTGAAATAATGGTACTGATGTCTTCAACAGATGCATATATCACCGATAATCACATCAGAGCTCACAGTCTTTAAAGATTTATAAGTTATCATTGAAAATGACTCTCGTATGGAGAAAATGAATGTGATTTTACTTTCAGAATCAGACTGTTGCGTTCTATAATGAGAATTACAGTGCGGTGCAAATATAAATCTGTGAGGATGTTTGAGTGAATCAAGTGTCATACCGATGGATGCGAGTATCCATCCAAACTGGGGCTTCTGAAAATGTGAACCGTGTCGTCTGTCGTCTTCTGGTACACCGGGTTTGTGAAGTGAATGCTGTTTGTGTTCTTCAGTCGCCAGTGTCTCCATAGTAACACACCACCAAACACCATCAGACACACGGCCACTGTGAGACAGACAGACAGTTCAGTCAGTCGATCGGTCACTGAGTGACATGTGTGTGTTATATGGTGTGATATATGTACTGACCTAAAGGAAGTGTGATGTACAGGACTGTGAGATGCTGGGACGGGGAGGTGATCGGCTCATGTTGTTCATTGATTCCTGTCAAGAGACAAAACACTCGTTCAGTGTGTGTGAACATCATTGTGATGTCTGACAAATATGATTTACAGTAAAACAAACACTGACTGTTAGTTTGCGCGTCACTTCCGCTCGCGTCCTGTGGCTGTTTTCTGCCCTGATGTTGGCGAAATGTCGGAGCTGCTGTCGTGGTTGTAGGTTGCGCTCTGGATGTCACGGTTGCCGTGGGTAATGGGGCGGGCCTTCTGGTTGTAGTTCCGGCTGCAGCTTGTGATGGCGCAGTGACGTTTGTAGCTACAACAACAAACAAATGTTACTGACGGCCATCATGACAACTGATGATCTACAGAGGACCATTATGACATCATACACACCTGACACACATGTCCTCATGTTAGCACTCAGGGTCATGTGATCAGGGCACACACATGTGTATTTTGGCGAGTGCATGTTAATCTGTGGCGCAGGGAGACACAGAAACTCACAGCCTCCGTTCACGAGAGCCGTCTCTTTGCACCAGTCCGTTCCTGCAAGAGAATCACATGCAATGACATCATCACTTAAACAAATAAGTCTGTTCTGATTGGAGAAATAATGCTGAATGCAAATAATAAAATGAATAGTTTGAATAGCAACATACTGTAAACAGTTCTCATATCTTTTGTTTTTAATGTCAAAGGTCATTGTTCAATCAAACGTATGTATTTCGACATAAATTCATCCATCACGTGGTAATATGGATAATTCTGTTAAATTTTTGTCCTTCTGTTTGTTTGTAGTGTTTCTGCTCACCTGTGGGTTGTTTGAGGTTGTGATACAGCACGATATCTTCAGGCGACTGCAGGTGTTGCACTACAGCTGCAATGTCTTGACCCGTCAGGCGGTTTGCGCTCCAGATGCCGTTATTAGAGAAGTCAGTCCAGAAAACTTTCTCCTGTTGATCAGACAGAAACAGTCAGAGGTGTTATGTCAGATTTACACAACATCAACAATCAGATCAGACCGAGAGAAACACACACACACACGTACACACCTCAAACACAGCGAGTGAGAGTGGATGTGGGAGCTTTTGTTCATCAAAGATCAGTGTGTGACGTCCGTCGCCATTCACACCGATGCTGGACAGTGTGTGCATCTTAGAGTCCACCCAGTACAGACGCTCATTTAACACATCTAAAAACACACACAAGGACATGTCAGTACAACACATACTACACCACATCTGTCTGATGTTCACATTCAACATTCAGTGTCACAGTCTGATCTCATATGTCTCGTGTCTAATCTCACCAGTCTCGTGTTTTTTCATGTCTGATCTAATGTCTGTCTCATGTCTGATCTAATGTCTCATGTCTGATCAAATTTCTCATGTCTGTCTCATGTCTGATCTCATGTCTCATGTCTGATCAAATGTCTCATGTCTGATCTAATTTCTCATGTCTGTCTCATGTCTGATCTAATGTCTCATGTCTGTCTCATGTCTGATCTCATGTCTCATGTCTGATCTCATGTCTGATCAAATGTCTCATGTCTGTCTCATGTCTGATCTAATGTCTGATCAAATTTCTCATGTCTGTCTCATGTCTGATCTCATGTCTGTCTCATGTCTGATCTAATGTCTCATGTCTGTCTCATGTCTGATCTCATGTCTCATGTCTGATCTCATGTCTGATCAAATGTCTCATGTCTGTCTCATGTCTGATCTAATGTCTGATCAAATTTCTCATGTCTGTCTCATGTCTGATCTCATGTCTGTCTCATGTCTGATCAAATGTCTCATGTCTGTCTCATGTCTGATCTCATGTCTGATCAAATGTCTCATGTCTGTCTCATGTCTGATCAAATGTCTCATGTCTGTCTCATGTCTCATGTCTGATCTCATGTCTGATCAAATGTCTCATGTCTGTCTCATGTCTGATCTAATGTCTGATCAAATTTCTCATGTCTGTCTCATGTCTGATCTCATGTCTGTCTCATGTCTGATCTAATGTCTCATGTCTGATCTCATGTCTCATGTCTGATCTCATGTCTGACCAAATGTCTCATGTCTGTCTCATGTCTGATCTAATGTCTGATCAAATTTCTCATGTCTGTCTCATGTCTGATCTCATGTCTGTCTCATGTCTGATCTAATGTCTCATGTCTGTCTCATGTCTGATCTCATGTCTGTCTCATGTCTGATCTAATGTCTCATGTCTGATCTCATGTCTGATCAAATGTCTCATGTCTGTCTCATGTCTGATCTAATGTCTGATCAAATTTCTCATGTCTGTCTCATGTCTGATCTCATGTCTGTCTCATGTCTGATCTAATGTCTCATGTCTGTCTCATGTCTGATCTCATGTCTCACGTCTGATCTCATGTCTGATCAAATGTCTCATGTCTGATCTAATGTCTGATCAAATTTCTCATGTCTGATCTCATGTCTGTCTCATGTCTGATCTAATGTCTCATGTCTGTCTCATGTCTGATCTCATGTCTCATGTCTGATCTCATGTCTGATCAAATGTCTCATGTCTGTCTCATGTCTGATCAAATTTCTCATGTCTGTCTCATGTCTGATCTCATGTCTGTCTCATGTCTGATCAAATGTCTCATGTCTGTCTCATGTCTCATGTCTGATCTCATGTCTGATCAAATGTCTCATGTCTGTCTCATGTCTGATCAAATGTCTCATGTCTGTCTCATGTCTGATCTCATGTCTGATCAAATGTCTCATGTCTGTCTCATGTCTGATCTAATGTCTGATCAAATTTCTCATGTCTGTCTCATGTCTGATCTCATGTCTGTCTCATGTCTGATCTAATGTCTCATGTCTGTCTCATGTCTGATCTCATGTCTCATGTCTGATCTCATGTCTGATCAAATGTCTCATGTCTGTCTCATGTCTGATCTAATGTCTGATCAAATTTCTCATGTCTGTCTCATGTCTGATCTCATGTCTGATCAAATGTCTGATCAAATGTCTGATCTAATGTCTCATGTCTGTCTCATGTCTGATCTCATGTCTCATGTCTGATCTCATGTCTGATCAAATGTCTCATGTCTGTCTCATGTCTGATCTAATGTCTGATCAAATTTCTCATGTCTGTCTCATGTCTGATCTCATGTCTGTCTCATGTCTGATCTAATGTCTGATCTCATGTCTCATGTCTGATCAAATGTCTCATGTCTGTCTCATGTCTGATCTAATGTCTGATCAAATTTCTCATGTCTGTCTCATGTCTGATCAAATTTCTCATGTCTCATGTCTGATCTCATGTCTGTCTCATGTCTGATCTAATGTCTCATGTCTGTCTCATGTCTGATCTAATGTCTCATGTCCGTCTCATGTGTGTCTCATGTCTGATCAAATTTCTCATGTCTGTCTCATGTCTGATCTCATGTCTCATGTCTGATCTCATGTCTGATGTCTGATCTATGTCTCATGTCTGTCTCATGTCTGATCTAATGTCTCATGTCTGTCTCATGTCTGATCGATTGTCTCATGTCTGATAAAATTTCTCATGTCTGATCTAATGTCTGATGTCTTATCAAATGTCTCATGTCTGTCTCATGTCTTATCAAATGTCTCATGTCTGATGTCTTATCAAATGTCTAATGTCTGATCTAATGTCTCATGTCTGTCTCATGTCTGATGTCTGATCAAATGTCTCATGTCTGATCTAATGTGATCTACAGTGAGTCTGGTTTCTCCCAAGGTTATTTTTCTCCATTAACCATCATCTTTTGGAGTTTTGTGTTCCTTGCCACAGTCGCCTTCGGCTTGCTCACTGGGGTTATTAATACAATTATTATTTAATTATTTTTAAACACGATAAAGAATCATATCTTATCTAATTCCACAACAAGGCTCCAAACAAAAAATCAATTAAGGAGCCACTGGCTCCTATAGGGGGAAAAACAGGCGCCAAATATTTTCATTTTTAACTCCTTCCATTCCTTTTCGTCCCGCAGCTCGCATGCAAGAAAAACTGCACGTGCTAACAGTGTAGTCTGTGGAGCATTCTTCGCAATTATGTGATCACGTGCATTTTTTATGCTTGTTACTGTCACCGTGTTTTCTCACAGTCTCTTTTTTGAAATGGTTAGTTCCTGCAATGAACTCCGTTTTCCCCGCTATTTCTTTGATAAAAACTTTTGTAGTGTAACTCGGGAAATGTACTGCAAATTTTAAAATCAAAGGGAGTAAATTTTTACTGTCGCCAATGGCGACCTTGACAGAAATTACACTCGCAAATAAATTTATTTGGTCGCAAATGCGACCATTTTTGGTCGCAGTTTGGAGCCATGCACAATGATGATGATTTATCGACTTTATAGACATTACAGTTTTATCGTCTGTTAATGCTGAACTTCTGTAAAGCTGCTTTGAAACGATGTGTGTTGTGAAAGGCGCTATACAAATAAAATTGACTTGACTTGACTTAATGTCTCATGTCTGATTTAATGTCTCATGTCTGTCTCGTGTCTGATCTAATGTCTCATGTCTGTCTCATGTCTCATGTCTGTCTCATGTCTGATCTAATGTCTCAAGTCTGATCTAATGTCTGAGCTAATGTCTCATGTCTGATCTAATGTCTCATGTCTGATCAAATGTCTCATGTCTGTCTCATGTCTGATCTAATGTCTCATGTCTGATCTATGTCTCATGTCTGATCTCATGTCTGATGTCTGATCAAATGTCTCATGTGTGTCTCATGTCTGATCAAATTTCTCATGTCTGTCTCATGTCTGTCTCATGTCTGATGTCTGATCAAATGTCTCATGTCTGATCAAATGTCTCATGTCTGATCAAATGTCTCATGTCTGATCAAATTTCTCATGTCTGTCTCATGTCTGTCTCATGTCTGATGTCTGATCAAATGTCTCATGTCTGATCAAATGTCTCATGTCTGATCAAATGTCTCATGTCTGTCTCATGTCTGATCAAATGTCTCATGTCTGATCGAATGTCTCATGTCTGATCGAATGTCTCATGTCTGATAAAATTTATCATGTCTGTCTCATGTCTGATCAAATGTCTCATGTCTGATCGAATGTCTCATGTCTGATCTAATGTCTCATGTCTGATCAAATTTCTCATGTCTGTCTCATGTCTGATCTAATGTCCCATGTCTGATCTAATGTCTCATGTCTGATCTAATGTCTCATGTCTGTCTCATGTCTGATCAAATTTTTCATGTCTGATCAAATGTCTCATGTCTGTCTCATGTCTGATCTCATGTCTGATGTCTGATCAAATGTCTCATGTCTGTCTCATGTCTGATCTAATGTCTCATGTCTGATCGAATGTCTCATGTCTGATCGAATTTCTCATGTCTGTCTCATGTCTGATCAAATGTCTCATGTCTGATCTAATGTCTGATCGAATGTCTCATGTCTGTCTCATGTCTGATCTAATGTCTCATGTCTGTCTCATGTCTGATCTAATGTCTCATGTCTGATCTCATGTCTGATCGAATGTCTCATGTCTGATAAAATTTCTCATGTCTGATCAAATGTCTCATGTCTGATCTAATGTCTCATGTCTGATCTAAGGTCTCATGTCTGATCTAATGTCTGATCTAATGTCTCATGTCTGATCAAATTTCTCATGTCTGTCTCATGTCTGATCTAATGTCCCATGTCTGATCAAATTTCTCATGTCTGATCTAATGTCTCATGTCTGTCTCATGTCGGATCTCATGTCTGATGTCTGATCAAATGTCTCATGTCTGTCTCATGTCTGATCAAATGTCTCATGTCTGTCTCATGTCTGATGTCTGATCAAATGTCTCATGTCTGATCTAATGTCTCATGTCTGATCTAATGTCTCATGTCTGATCTAATGTCTGATCTAATGTCTCATGTCTGATCAAATTTCTCATGTCTGATCAAATTTCTCATGTCTGTCTCATGTCTGATCTAATGTCTCATGTCTGATAAAATTTCTCATGTCTGATCTAATGTCTCATGTCTGATCAAATGTCTCATGTCTGATCTAATGTCTCATGTCTGATCTAATGTCTCATGTCTGATGTCTGATCAAATGTCTCATGTCTGATCTAATGTCTGATCTAATGTCTCATGTCTGATCTAATGTCTCATGTCTGATCTAATGTCTGATCTAATGTCTCATGTCTGATCAAATTTCTCATGTCTGATCTAATGTCTCATGTCTGATCTAATGTCTGATCTAATGTCTGATCTAATGTCTCATGTCTGATCAAATTTCTCATGTCTGTCTCATGTCTGATCTAATGTCTGATCTAATGTCTCATGTCTGATAAAATTTCTCATGTCTGTCTCATGTCTGATGTCTGATCAAATGTCTCATGTCTGATCTAATGTCTCATGTCTGATCTAATGTCTCATGTCTGATCTAATGTCTGATCTAATGTCCCATGTCTGATCAAATTTCTCATGTCTGATCTAATGTCTCATGTCTGTCTCATGTCTGATCTCATGTCTGATGTCTGATCAAATGTCTCATGTCTGTCTCATGTCTGATCAAATGTCTCATGTCTGTCTCATGTCTGATCAAATGTCTCATGTCTGATCGAATGTCTCATGTCTGATCAAATTTCTCATGTCTGTCTCATGTCTGATGTCTGATCAAATGTCTCATGTCTGATCTAATGTCTCATGTCTGATCAAATTTCTCATATCTGTCTCATGTCTGATCTAATGTCTCATGTCTGATCTAATGTCTCATGTCTGATCAAATTTCTCATATCTGTCTCATGTCTGATCAAATTTCTCATGTCTGTCTCATGTCTGATCAAATGTCTTATGTCTGATCTATGTCTCATGTCTGATCTAATGTCTCATGTCTGATCAAATTTCTCATGTCTGTCTCATGTCTGATCTAATGTCTCATGTCTGATCTAATGTCTCATGTCTGATCTAATGTCTCATGTCTGTCTCATGTCTGATCTAATGTCTCATGTCTGTCTCACGTCTGATCTAATGTCTCATGTCTGTCTCATGTCTGATCTATGTCTCATGTCTGATCGAATGTCTCATGTCTGATCGAATTTCTCATGTCTGTCTCATGTCTGATCAAATGTCTCATGTCTGATCTAATGTCTGATCGAATGTCTCATGTCTGTCTCATGTCTGATCTAATGTCTCATGTCTGTCTCATGTCTGATCTAATGTCTCATGTCTGATCTCATGTCTGATGTCTGATCAAATGTCTCATGTCTGATCTAATGTCTGATCGAATGTCTCATGTCTGATAAAATTTCTCATGTCTGATCAAATGTCTCATGTCTGATCTAATGTCTCATGTCTGATCTAAGGTCTCATGTCTGATCTAAGGTCTCATGTCTGATCTAATGTCTGATCTAATGTCTCATGTCTGATCAAATTTCTCATGTCTGTCTCATGTCTGATCTAATGTCTCATGTCTGATCGAATGTCTCATGTCTGATCGAATTTCTCATGTCTGTCTCATGTCTGATCAAATGTCTCATGTCTGATCTAATGTCTGATCGAATGTCTCATGTCTGTCTCATGTCTGATCTAATGTCTCATGTCTGTCTCATGTCTGATCTAATGTCTCATGTCTGATCTCATGTCTGATGTCTGATCAAATGTCTCATGTCTGATCTAATGTCTGATCGAATGTCTCATGTCTGATAAAATTTCTCATGTCTGATCAAATGTCTCATGTCTGATCTAATGTCTCATGTCTGATCTAAGGTCTCATGTCTGATCTAAGGTCTCATGTCTGATCTAATGTCTGATCTAATGTCTCATGTCTGATCAAATTTCTCATGTCTGTCTCATGTCTGATCTAATGTCCCATGTCTGATCAAATTTCTCATGTCTGATCTAATGTCTCATGTCTGTCTCATGTCGGATCTCATGTCTGATGTCTGATCAAATGTCTCATGTCTGTCTCATGTCTGATCAAATGTCTCATGTCTGTCTCATGTCTGATGTCTGATCAAATGTCTCATGTCTGATCTAATGTCTCATGTCTGATCTAATGTCTCATGTCTGATCTAATGTCTGATCTAATGTCTCATGTCTGATCAAATTTCTCATGTCTGATCAAATTTCTCATGTCTGTCTCATGTCTGATCTAATGTCTCATGTCTGATAAAATTTCTCATGTCTGATCTAATGTCTCATGTCTGATCAAATGTCTCATGTCTGATCTAATGTCTCATGTCTGATCTAATGTCTCATGTCTGATGTCTGATCAAATGTCTCATGTCTGATCTAATGTCTGATCTAATGTCTCATGTCTGATCTAATGTCTCATGTCTGATCTAATGTCTGATCTAATGTCTCATGTCTGATCAAATTTCTCATGTCTGATCTAATGTCTCATGTCTGATCTAATGTCTGATCTAATGTCTGATCTAATGTCTCATGTCTGATCAAATTTCTCATGTCTGTCTCATGTCTGATCTAATGTCTGATCTAATGTCTCATGTCTGATAAAATTTCTCATGTCTGTCTCATGTCTGATGTCTGATCAAATGTCTCATGTCTGATCTAATGTCTCATGTCTGATCTAATGTCTCATGTCTGATCTAATGTCTGATCTAATGTCCCATGTCTGATCAAATTTCTCATGTCTGATCTAATGTCTCATGTCTGTCTCATGTCTGATCTCATGTCTGATGTCTGATCAAATGTCTCATGTCTGTCTCATGTCTGATCAAATGTCTCATGTCTGTCTCATGTCTGATCAAATGTCTCATGTCTGATCGAATGTCTCATGTCTGATCAAATTTCTCATGTCTGTCTCATGTCTGATGTCTGATCAAATGTCTCATGTCTGATCTAATGTCTCATGTCTGATCAAATTTCTCATATCTGTCTCATGTCTGATCTAATGTCTCATGTCTGATCTAATGTCTCATGTCTGATCAAATTTCTCATATCTGTCTCATGTCTGATCAAATTTCTCATGTCTGTCTCATGTCTGATCAAATGTCTTATGTCTGATCTATGTCTCATGTCTGATCTAATGTCTCATGTCTGATCAAATTTCTCATGTCTGTCTCATGTCTGATCTAATGTCTCATGTCTGATCTAATGTCTCATGTCTGATCTAATGTCTCATGTCTGTCTCATGTCTGATCTAATGTCTCATGTCTGTCTCACGTCTGATCTAATGTCTCATGTCTGTCTCATGTCTGATCTATGTCTCATGTCTGATCGAATGTCTCATGTCTGTCTCATGTCTGATCTCATGTCTGATGTCTGATCTATGTCTCATGTCTGATCGAATGTCTCATGTCTGTCTCATGTCTGATCTCATGTCTGATGTCTGATCTATGTCTCATGTCTGATCGAATGTCTCATGTCTGTCTCATGTCTGATCTATGTCTCATGTCTGATCGAATGTCTCATGTCTCATGTCTGTCTCATGTCTGATCTCATGTCTCATGTCTGATCTATGTCTCATCGAATGTCTCATGTCTGATCAAATTTCTCACGTCTGATCTAATGTCTCATGTCTGATCTAATGTCTCATGTCAGATCTAATGTCTCATGTCTGTCTCATCTGGCATGTCTGATCAAATGTCTCATGTCTGTCTCATGTCTGATCTCATGTCTGTGTCATATCGGTCTCACCAAGTGTGATGCCATTTGGCCAGGCAATGTTGTCCTTAACAAGAAGTGTCCGATCAGCACCGTTGAGCCCACACTTCTCAATCCGAGCAGACTCGCCCCAGTCCGTCCAGAACATGAAACTACAAATGCATGAGGTTACAACTAATATCTAAACACAAGGGAGTTTGTGTTAACAATTATTGTCAAATTATTAATTATTAGACACGTTTTGTTTGCAAACAACTAATCGTACAGTAACCCCAGCCAGGGTCATTCATTAAATCATTACAATAAAGAATTTAAAAATACTTTTTGATTTTGGGGCAGTTAACAATTATATTTATTAGTGTTCAAATGTCTTCAGAGCAGACCATATTTTTATTTGAAAATTATTATATTCACAATAGAATTTTACATAATTTTGGAAATCACACTTTTAAATGGTTTCCATGACCGTGTGTGCTTCAATCGTAGATTTCATTCACGGTTTTGCTGGAAATAAAAGACTCACTTTCGCTGTGGGTCGACGACAACAGCGCGAGGATTCTGTAAACCATCTTTGATGAGTGTCTTGCGTTTGGCACCATCTGTTGTTGCCACGGAGATGGTTCCCAGCTCACTGTCAGTCCAGTAGATGTTTCCATGGATCCAGTCAACAGCGAGTCCTTCAGGGGCGAAGATTTGGCTGTCAATCACAGTGCTGTGGTGGGCGGGGTCACTAGCAAGGGTGCTGCAAAGCACAAAAACACACTTGATGATTATGACAAATACTATTCAAAAATAATAAACATACAGTGGGTCAAAGGTCAGACAGCACATTGAAAATATCTGGGACTTTTCCATTTAAACCTGTAAATGAAGTTTAAGATTTTGACAAATTTATAGCAAAGAAAAGTAAAAACATATTCACCTGTAGATCTTTTTCTGGCTCACATCAGACCAGTAGATCTTGTTGTTGTGAATGTCCACATCTAACGCCACCACATTCTTCTGCTCCTGGATCAGTGACGTGTATTCTCTGCTGTCCAGCATCATCTTCCTCACCTCATGACGAGTGCTGAAGAGCAGGAATGCTCCAGAACCTGAGAGGAGGACAGAGACTTTCACATCAGTGACGCATGACTCTTATGGTGATGTATTCATCAAGGGTTTGATTGATTAGGCATATGATTTCTCAGTTTCTACATTTACATTTATGCATTTGGCAGAGGCTTTTATCCAAAGTGACCAAAGTATGTATTCCCTGGGAAACGAACCCATGACCCTGATGTTGCAAGCAGCAGTTGAGCTACAGGAACTGTTAGTATACAGCTAGAAACATCCATACTGCTCTCTCTGATCAAGTTTGTGTTGTGTGTGATGGAGGTCATGTCAGATGTACCTGAAACAGCTTTACACTCATTGGTCATGTGATCAAGTTCATATCCGTCGTTACAGTCGCATTTAAATCTGCCAGGCAGATTGATGCAGATCTGACTGCAGCTGTCAGCATCCAAACACTCGTCGATGTCTAGAGAGGAAACACACAACAGTCAAACACACACATTCATGTGGAGATCTGATGCTCTACAGAATGGCGGCTGGATTTGTACCTTCACAGTGTGTGCGGTTGATCAGGTGAAATCCCGTCGGACACAAACACTCGAAGCCCAACTTCAGGTTGTTACACGTGTGAGAACAGCCGCCGTTGTTATTAACACACTCATTAACATCTGGAGGAAAAACATTTACACACAAATTCACTGAATCTCTTTCTGTCAAACAATCAAATCACCAATCAAATCATTCTCTAGTGTGTCGACATCCTTAAAGAAACATGCTAACGCTGGAGAAACTCACTGCAGTCTTTGATTGGCTCATCCGACCGATCACGACAGTCTCTCTGACCGTCACACACTTTATCAGCGCTGATACACTCGCCACTGCGACACTTAAACCTGCTCGGCCACTCGCACTGATTCACTGCAGACAGACAGAATAAGAGAGAGAGACAGTTACTGACATGAACTTGTGTTGTATTACTGTTATAAATGTGTTATAGCGAGCACCGTCTCACCTGTGACGCAGTCCATCTCATCACTGCGATCTCTGCAGTCGTTATTCCCGTCGCACTGTTGCAATCCCGGGATACAGCTCCCGTCTTTACAGACAAACTGATCTGGGTGGCAGGTGGGCGTGGCTATAACGTAAACAAAAATAATGTACAAACTGTCCGTGTCATTTGTAACAATATTGTGATCCTTAATGCAGTGTAATTAAGTGTTTATTAAAATGTAATTCAGATAAATGTGTAATAACAGCTGTACACTCACTGCAGTTTTCCTCGTCTGATCGATCACTGCAGTCGAACCCGCCATCGCACCTCCAGCTCGCATGAATGCAATCGCCGCTGTCGCACTGAAACTCGTGAGTCCTGCAGTTGGACCTTGAGTCCTGAACCGGTCTGGAACCGCAGTTCTGGAGCCACTCGTCCGAGCCGTCTGCGCAGTCGACATCACCATCGCATGCCCAGAGCTGCGGCACGCAAACAGAGTTATTGCACTGAAAGGAGCCGGCGCTGCAGTTGGGGGCAGGACAAGACGCTTCGTCGCTGCCATCATCACAGTCCGAGTCCTTGTCGCACACAAACGAGAGCGACACACACTGACCGCTGAGACAGCGAAACTCCTTGTCCGTGCAGTTCTTCAGCACTGAAATAACACAATACAATCGTCAAACTACTCTGAAAGATATGAAATACTGGATAAACTAACCTTGTTATGTTATCTATCTGATAACCAGTGTTGGGTGTAATCTGATTACAAAGCAATTAGTTACTGTAACATAATTTCTTTTATAGCCAAAAACACAATAGTAGAGTACACTCACTGGCTTTCAATTAAGTTAATTATTTTTAAGTGTGTTCTTAGGTTATGCATATTTCTAATGTAATAGTATTTATGTAGAATACATGTAAAACATAAATTATGTTAATAAGAAGGTCAGTTTCCGATTCTGTGACAGCTGAAGAGCGTGTGTCCCATAATGAGTCATTGTAAAGAATTGTGACTCGTCACTGCAGAAATAAATATGATTTTTAATTCGCTAAGAAAATATAATTTATAGTGGATTACTATTCTGTGTTTCCTAATTAGTGTGCACTAGAGTTTGTAGTGTACTAACCGCAGCCCTGCTCATCGGCTCCATTCTCGCAGTCAGATTTGCCGTCACAGTGCCATCTGGTGGACACGCACTCATTGAGACGCCCACCGCAGCTGAATTGACCGGGGAAACATGACTTCTCTCCTGCAAACAGTGTTTGAGTGTCAGCATTGTCAGGTAATGGATATTAGCAGGTTTATGAAGATTAATGAAAGTTTATGGAGGTTTATGACTCACTGCAGGATGTAACCAGTTCATCAGTTCCGTCTCCGCAGTCGTCTGCATTGTCACAAACCCAGCGGCTGGTGATGCACTTCCCGTTTCCACATGTGAACTGCCCCTGACTGCAGACTGCCACACCTGAGTCAAACACAGCTCTATAAACTCTCTTTGCTCTCATCTTATCTAGAGAATCATATAAATATTATGACATATACAGCAGCTCCTATTTGCACATTTAATGACTATTGTTTTTGTAGCTGCTATGTGAATAATAATACCATAAAAACACAGTCTGTGTGTGTGTGTGTGTGTGTGTGTGTGTGCGTGTCTGTGTGTGTGTGTGTGTGTGTGTGTGTGTGTGTGTACTGTCACTTTAAGACAAAGACAGAGGCGGAGTTTAAAAATCACACCACTAGTTGTTCACTGGTCTCTATGGCAACATCTGCATAATTCAGATCCAGTGAGATGAAGGGGGCGGGGCACTGATAGGAAACATCCAGATTCGTTCACTGAAGCAGTTAGAACTCATTTAATTAAATCACAATGAACATTAATTTATATTTGTGTACAACAGCTCCAGTGTGATAAAGTTACAGCTTCTTTTCTTTAAAGTCCTCTATATACATAAAAATATTCAGAAACACACACATAGAAATCAGTCACACTATCTCTCTCTCTCTCTTTAAATGGTCATCAGTTGTCTGTCACACCCTTTTTTCTGGGTTTCCGTCATTTCAAAGCACTGAGTGAAACTCGGCCTTACAACACACAATCTCACACACACACACACACACACACACACACACACACACTCTTCGTATGAACACAAAAAGTCTGATCTGATCTATTGGGCGTGTCTGATCAGGTGAGAAACTGGACAAACAACTTCCTGTGAAAATTAACAGATCCGTTACTACAAACACAACCTCAACATCGTCAACACTGACCAGTGATCAGATCAGCGGATCATCTTTATTTACAGACACCCGTGTGTAGATGCTTCTGATAATGACACATCAACATACTCTGTGTGTCTGTTTATCAAGAATAAGCTGCAGTAAAAACGCAGTAAACTCTGCTGAGAGACATCATAATGTCAAAGCAGACCAATCAGAAGCAGAGGCCAAACTACCTGATTATGAGTCAAACCAATCAGCGACCGCAGCGACCGCAGCGCGCACGTGCCTTACCGTCAGCCAATCAAGACGCACGTTACACTGACTGACAGATGCCGCTTGTGCCGATAGAGACTCACGCGGTCAAACTCTTTTACTGACACTTGAACATATCAACATTTATAAATTTTATATCAAAAGCGCTGATATAAACATCTAGAGGTGTTTAATTACAGTATAAACAGCAGACAGGAAGTTTCATTATAGGCCTAACACCGGAAAGCCCCCTTAAACTCCGGCAGAGACTGAGATCAGATACTAACATACTGCTCAGAATGAGTAACATTACAATACGCCATTCCGCACCCAGAAATGGTGGTTTGGTATCAAAGGGTCACTTACTGGTTCCGATGAGGAGACACTGAAGCAGAAGAACGGAACATATGAAACCGAGCCGTACCCTGATCCGAATCTCCATCATTTGCTCACCGATATTCACACTTGCGTTTCACTTCTCCGCTGTTAAACAGTTTTAAGCGGTTGACGCAGATGCTGAAGTAACTATTAGACTTTACTGTGTTACTGGGTCACTTCTAGATTCCTGATGAAAAGCCGAACTATTTGAATGAAGTCTGCGGGGGGCGTGGTCTCAACAGTGGTGTGATTTTTGAAATGAGCTGCGTCACGGTGCTGTGGGCGGGGCCGTGTGGGCTGAGTGCTCTTTCTTCAGAGATAAGAGAATGAATTAAACACTCTTTCTCTGTTTATCTGTGTTTCTTGTTTTTGTGCACATACATGATTGTTCTTCTACACACTGTGTACTTCTCATGGAAGTTCATATCTAATGTATGAATGGCAGGTGTGTTTGTGTTCAATCATTAACATGAGGCCAGTGTGTTTATAAGCAGTTATAATTCACAAGTATTGACACTTCCTGAATCCAGAGGCCCTACTATCAGACTGAGTCCCTCAGGGGCCAAAACCAGCTCACAGAAGCTCAACATGACTCTGTTCCATGAAAATAAGAGATAAATATGAATTATACCTGACCATTCCAAACCTGAAACCAAAATAGTTCCCAGAAAAAGGGATGAGGTATGAATTACTGAGAATATAGCACTACACCACAAATATTGAATCAATCATAAACTGATATGACAATCTTTAGGATCATATTTGATTGCATGCTCAATGGTGGTATATATATATATATATATATATATATATATATATATATATATATATATATATATATACTGTATATATTCCTCCACAGCTGTTTCATGTCTCTCACATTATAAAATCTTTTAATCTCATCTCAATATTTCATGTTCATGTCAGGGTGATGATCGCTGTGGTTGTTTATTCTGTGACTGCAGCTCAACTGAAGAGAACATGATTTGCATTGTAATCGTAGATACAGAACAAAACAATGTTTCAGACCTTCATAAGAGCCATCAATACATGTCATCAGAGATGACTGACAGGTGGTAACCAGCAGCTTAGATTGAATTTCATGTTTGATGCAGAGATTATTTTACATATTCAAAGTCACTTTCAGTCCAGAAAACTTGTTTCAACAAGCACAAACTTAAATGTTCATATTCTGATAATATTATTTGGTGTTTAATATGATCAAAGTATCATGAAGTAAAGAATATTTCTGTGCTAAAACTTACAGTTTTTTACAATCGCTATGACAATTTTTTCAATACTTTTAACAAATTTCCTAAACTCTTAACGCACCAACACACCTACAACACACAATTGGCAAAACATTTAATTTCATGCTCAAAATCACACATTGTAAACTAAACTCCAACACTAATTTTCAAAATACAATAATACACTAGCAACAATACACTATGTCTACCAAAATACTGCAAACATGTCTCAAAACCAAATAATTTTTCAAAACACTAACACATGTTCTCTTCCAACAGGAAGATTTAGTCAATCATAGCACAATGTCATAAAAACACTAACATCAGATGGAATTACAGAAACTGCATTATTTTATGTGTCAGGTCTGCCCTTATACAACAGACAGTATATTGTATTGATCATAGATTGTGTTTTGCACTGTAGTTTCTTTTGAAGCCTCTCTACATTTTTGTTTTGTTGGGTTTTGGTCTTTTGCTGCAGAAATTCAATAAAAAAGACCCATCTCAGAGTGCTTTATAGAATGTACGGTTAATGAAAAAACGAAGACAGAGACAGAATTGCTGCAATAAAGACTTTATTTGCAAAAGGACATTACTGCAAGATAACAAAAATATGCAATATAGCTGCCATTTATTATGTGAAAATACAAAATATACGAACAGAAAAAGCACCAGAAGAAGAAAAAAAAAGAAGGAAAAAAAGAGTCATCTTCTAATCTGCCCGGTCTTCTGCATTTGGCCACATGTTCTCATCCACATCACACCTGATATCTTCTCTGGCAAGGCATCGTGGGAAGAATCTTTTGGCATGCCTTATCCACCCCTGGCAGGGTTCAGCTGTGATGTCTTGGCATGCAGCATCCATTGCATCCAGGAGGGACATTTGGTCATGTGGACGATGGTCAAAAACCTTCCATCTCCAGGCTGAGAAAAACTCCTCAATGTGGTTGAGGAAAGGGGAGTAAGGAGCAAGGAAAAGGGATATCATCCTAGGATGGGCATCAAACCATGCTGTGACTGCACGGGAATGGTGGAATGCCACATTGTCCCATGTGATCACGTATATTGGCAAGTGGTCTCTCACCTGTCCCCTTTCTACCTCTGGCACAAGTCTTTCATGCAGGTCTTCTAAAAACAGGAGAAGCCGGTCTGTGTTGTAGGGGCCAATCTCACATTTATGCCGGAGTGCACCATTGTTGGAGATTGCGGCGCACATGGTGATGTTGGCTCCTCTCTGGCCTGGCACAGTAACTGTGGCCCTTTTGCCAATTATGTTTCTTCCGTGCCGACGCCTTTTCGCTAAGTTAAAGCCAGCCTCATCAACGTAGGTCATTACATGTGGGACTTGATTGGCCTCCAAATCCATGACTCTCTGAAAGTAATCAGACACAGTGTATGTAAATGCTTTGTTGTATATCTACTGTATGTCCTAATGTACTCCAAGTTTATAGAGTAGTTTACTGCAAAACACACAATGTATAGTACAGTAATGACTGTATTGCCTAACCTTACCTGGACGTATTGGTGACGGAGATATTTGATGCACTCACCATTCCTTTCAAAAGGAACTTTGTATAATTGTTTCATTTGGACTCTGTGTTTAGCTAGAGTCCGAGAAATGGATGTTGTGCTGATTGCTGCAATGTTCCTAAAGACAAGGTTGTCCTCTACATCTCTGGACTGAATGTCCTTCAGTTTTATTTCACTGTCAACAATCACCATTTTGACAATAGCAAGTTCCTGTTCTTCATTCAGGAGCTTTCCTCTGCCCCCTGAGGGAGGTAGATGTTGAATCCTTAGAGGGACAAAATACAGTGACATATTAGAGACCAGAGGCACACAGTCACTGTAATACATGGTAAAATTATTTACACTTTGCAGTAGAAGCAATATCCTACCTGTTGGTTTCTCTAAAAATCCGAACAATTGATGCCACCGTGTCCCGGCTGAGATTTGGCTGTACTCGTTCACCAGCCTCTCTGTATGATAGCCCGTGGTTTATGACATGGTCTATTATAGTAGCTCTTATTTCATTAGTTACCCTAGCTCTGGCCCTTCTTTGAGCGCCACCATGCATTCTAACTCCTCTCCCTCGCCCTTGTCCCACTCCTCTCCCTTGCCCTTGTCCTTGTCCCACTCCTCTCCCTTGCCCTTGTCCTTGTCCCACTCCTCTCCCTTGCCCTTGTCCTTGTCCCACTCCTCTCCCTCGCCCTTGTCCCACTCCTCTCCCTTTCCCTTGCCCTTGTCCCACTCCTCTCCCTCGCCCTTGTCCCACTCCTCTCCCTCGCCCTTGTCCCACTCCTCTCCCTTGCCCTTGCCCTTGTCCCACTCCTCTCCCTCGCCCTTGTCCCACTCCTCTCCCTTGCCCTTGCCCTTGTCCCACTCCTCTCCCTTGCCCTTGCCCTTGTCCCACTCCTCTCCCTCGCCCTTGTCCCACTCCTCTCCCTTGCCCTTGTCCTTGTCCCACTCCTCTCCCTTGCCCTTGTCCTTGTCCCATTCCTCTCCCTTGTCCTTGTCCTTGTCCCACTCCTCTCCCTTGTCCTGGTATACGTCTTCCTCTACCTAGTGCAGACATTTTTCTTTCTTTCTTTTGTTGCTCTATATAGTTCCCTTTCCACAAAAGATCAGCCCAAAAGGTCCTCTTTTACATTATACCATATGGTCATGCGATTGAAAGAACCTCAACACTTGAGTGTGTTTCCTAGATGGGAATCAGCTGTGATTTATATATTTGCATAATTCAATCAGCTGTTTCTGAGTAACAATAGAATAAAATACAGGGGATATATTTGTGTTTCAATTCACAATATAAACAGCTGTTTACCTTGACTTTAGCCTGTAAGGTTAGGTTTAGAACATGGTGTTATCTGTTCTGACATACAGTGTTAAAGCATTGGTAAATTTGGCAGTAAAAATCCATTGTTTTGGTCTTGTTTGAGCTTGTGTGTAAATGAAGTTCAAGCATTTTAAATTTGTGTTAATTGTATGCATTTTGTGTTAAAGCAACAATAAATGTGTTAATAGTATAGCTTACACAGACGGATGTAGTGCTAACTGTGTTAAGAGTTTTGGAAAATTGTTAAAAGTATTGAAAAATCTGTCATAGCAATCGTAAAAAACTGTAAATGATATAATGTTAGTCAGACAGACAGTAGTGTGTGTGTGTGTGTGTGTAGTGTTTATGTGTGTGTGAGTGTATAGCATTTAGTGTGTGTGTGTGTAGTGTTTAGTGTGTGTGTGAGTGTGTGTGAGTGTGTGTGTGAGTGTATAGTGTTTAGTGTGTGTGTGTGTATAGCGTTTAGTGTGTGTGAGTGTGTGTGTGAGTGTGTGTGTAGTGTGTGTGTAGTGTGTGTGTGTGTAGTTTAGTGTTTAGTGTGTGTGTGTGTGTGTGTGTGAAGAGAGAGAAAATGGTCGATGACAGACAGTAGTGTTTAGTGTGTGTGTGTGTGTGTGTGAAGAGAGAGAGAATGGTCGATGACAGACAGTAGTGTTTAGTGTGTGTGTGTGTGTGTAGTGTTTAGTGTGTGTGAGTGTGTGTAGTGTGTGTGTGTGTGTGTTTAGTGTGTGTGTAGTGTGTGTTTAGTGTGTGTGTGAGTGTGTGTAGTGTGTGTTTAGTGTGTGTGTGTGTGAGAAGAGAGAGAGAAAGGTCAATGACAGACAATAGTGTGTGTAGTGTTTAGTGTGTGTGTGAGTGTGTGTGTAGTGTAGTGTTTAGTGTGTGTGAGTGTGTGTAGTGTGTGTGTGAGTGTGTGTAGTGTGTGTAGTGTGTGTTTAGTGTGTGTGTGTGTGAGAAGAGAGAGAGACAGGTCGATGACAGACAGAAGTGAGTTATGAGTGGAATGTTGAAATGTCTGTCAGATGAGTTGAATGTTTCCTCCCCTCAAAAGACTGTCGCTAACAAAGAGTGTTTGTGACATCATTGTGTTAATGATTACAGGAGAATAAACTCTCGTCTGTTTCAACAGCAGATCATGAGAAGAATCAACATTTAACCTCCATTATTCTCTTCCCCCCTCCCAATCCCCCACCCTGACCCCCAACAAACATCCCTGCGGTCACACTCGGGTATACACACACAAAATATGAATATTAATCACACACATTTATATCTACACCTCTCTCTCCACTGCCCCTCCCCGAGCCCCCCAAGAACACCAAATAACTGCCCAATTTCCCATCAAACCAATCGAAGTTCCCCAGTCTTCTACATGACACTTCCTCGAAAGCCGCCACCCTCCCCGTCTCCGTGCAACACTCCTGAAATAAGGGTGCTCAACCGACTTCCGTCCCATTAAAACAATTTCTGCCCCCCGTGCAGCATCACACGCACACACATCAGAAATAACCCAACAAACACAAGGTTCAATATTTCTGTTTATTAAGGTACCCACTGAATGAAATGTTTCTGATAGATCAGATCTACATACACAAACACATGTACTACAGGAACATGCCGTCACAGAGCAACTACAAGCAACATGAATATTACGATTCATAATCAGATGCACTGAAACATTGAAACATCACAATCACAGTTTGACAAGCAGCAGCTGACAGTCTTTAACATGAAGAAACACTGTGACATCTTATTCTAACACACATGCGCTTTATTAACACATCCACATACTGTACATCAATCTTTCCCAAACCGACACACTATCAGTTCAATATTCAATAACCAGTGATATTAAAGTACTTCGGCCAGCTGCTTGCACAGGTTCACACGTGTCTGCACTATTATTAACATGAATCAAACAACAATATTGACAATAATAATGCACTCGCTGTCCTCGTTGAGTTCTTCTTCCAGTTAAACCAATCAGTATTAATGTATATCTGATTAAAAATTGTCAATCATTCCCGTGCTTTTATTTGCATTAGATTACATGTTTATTTGCTGCTCTGTTCTATATTTTATTACTGAAATAACTTTATGACTTTAATAACTTGAAGCAATGTTTACTTAAATTAATGCACCCTTTAAGTGTTTGTTTATATTTATATTAATATGACATTTCTAAATAAAGGAGTGTTTTAAATATATATAAATGTTTCAGTAGTTTGAGTGCCGTAGTTTCGATTGGGAACGCCTGATGTACATACATGTGTTCTCCTAATGACACACGTGTGATGAACTTACATACACTAGATCATTCATCAATCACATGTTTCTCTTCTCCAACATCAGCGACTAATATTGAGCATCACAGAAACAGCAGAACTATGAGATTATAAATATCAACTACAGTCACAAAGTTTCTGTGGATTTCATGAAAGTGTAATGAAGGATGTGTGATTATATTTCACTTTAATCTCGTGATGTTAGTTCAGGACATCTGTGAGTGTTTGTGTTGATCTTCATCCCTGCTCTTCCTCACTGCCGCTGTTAGAGCGATCCTGAACAAACAAACACAATCAGTCACTCGCACACAGTGTGTTTGTATCGATATACAAGTGTGTGTGTGTGTGTGTGTGTGTGTGTGTGTGTGTGTGTGTGCATCACCTCCTCTTGTTCTTCGTCAGTATCATCGTCACTAACGACGGGTTTGGCTCTTGTTCTCGCGGTTCTTCTGCGTCCTCTGCCGCGCTCCACACTTCTGTCCTTACAACTCAATTTAATCTTTACCTTCACAGACCGAGCTGATGACACACACACACACACACACACACACACACACACACACACACACACACTTGAGTTACAGAGTTCATGTGTAAGTTAAATGTTATTTTGTGATGTCACCGTAATGAGTGTAAACTGACACTCTGAATCAGATCCATCATCCTCCTCATCTTCATCACTGTCCTCTCCATCACTCTCTTCCTCTCGCTCGATCTTCTGACGGAGACTCGTGAAGACTGACTGCAGCACAATCGAATCCTCATAGATCTGAAATCATTTAATAATATTCATATTTTCTCTCGTTCCCTAAATCATCTCTCCTGGCATGCCAGTGTATGGTTGGCATCATCATTACAGAAGCTTTATTTAAGGAATGTTCTCATTTAGATTTCAAGTCAAATGTGTGTGTGTCTATTAGTGATGTGTGTGTCTAACCAGTGAGCCCTCAAGGTTGAAGGTTTGAGCGTTTTGACACAGCAGCATCACGTCTCTCTCCAGATCATTCAGACTGCGGTATCGATGACTGCGAATGCGTTCCTGTGGAGAGAACACACAAACACGTGTGCGTTTTAATCTTCACATACAATTATGTTAAAATGTAATTTATGAATCATCAAATTATCAAACTGCTTGAAATAAGAGAGGGGAACATCTACAGGGAGAGACTGTAGCAGGTAGTTGAATTTTGGAATACAATTAATTTTAATAACATTAAACTTCCCAATCATTGATAAATGTAATGAAGACAACCTGCCCACATCACTCAAAAACCTTTTTATTAAGGGTCAAAATGAACAAAATCACAAATTTGCTGGGAATAAAATGCCCAAATATTTAATGCCCTGTTTGGGTCACTGGAAGGCACCAGCTGGAAAGCTGTTACTGGGCAGTACACTGTCAGAGACAAAGCTTCAGATTTAGATCAATTAACTCTGTATCCTGAGAATTTAGAAAAGGAATTAATAATTCTGTGGAGGCAAGGCATAGATCTAATGGGGTCAGAGACAAATAATAAAATATAATCTGCGTAAAGCAGAGGTTTATGCCCCATACCTCCCGCCATCACCCCTGGAAAATCATCTTCCTTTCTTATCGCAGCTGTTAATGGTGCCAGGGCAAGACAGAACAATAATGGGGGAAGAGGGCAACCCTGCTGGTGCCCCAATCCAGAGTAAAATAATCTGAAATTAATCCATTTGTTTGTACCGCCACTACCAAGTGTCTATAAAGTTAATTAAACCAATAGAATTATTCCCAAACTCGTAAATTTCCAAAATCTTAAAAAGATAATCCCATTCTACCGTATCAAACACCTTTTCAGCATCAGGTGAGATGGCAGCGACCGGAGTCTGATCATTCGCCACTGATCACATGATATTGATGAGACACCTGATGTTATCATTTACATTTATGCATTTTGGCAGATGCATTTATCCAAAGTGACTTACAGTGCACTTATTACAGGGACAACCAGCAACCTCCAGTTATGTGCTCTAGCCCACTACACCACCACCACTCCCACTTATCAGAAGAGCTGCGGCCCCGAATAAACCCAACCTGATCTATAAGAGATGTCATAACTTTACTTAATCGCTTAGCCAGAATTTCTGACAATATTTTCACATCTAGCTGGATCAGGGAAATTGGACAGTAACTCTTTCACTCGCTTGGATCTTTGTCCTGTTTAAGAATCAGACCCATCCGGGCTTGTGTCACGGTTGGCGGAAGTTTTCCATTCTTTAATGATTCCGTATAAACTTCTAGCAAAAGTGGAGCCAGTTCTGTAGCATAAGATCTAAAAAATTCATCAGCAAAACCATCTGGCCCCAGAGAATTGCCTGTAGGTAAGGCCTTAATTACCTCGCCAAACTCCTCAAAGCTCATCTCAGAATCAAGAGAATGTTTTTGCTCAGTCATCAGTTTAGGAAGTTCTGATGTTTCCACAAAATTTCTAATATCTTCATCAGTACGTGGAACTATAAAGATCAAGATTTATTAATTAAGCATTATTAATATCAATGAGGTAAATAATTCATCATCAGCAGATTTCACTGAGGGAATGGTAGAAAAACACAGAGTGTTATAATCTGCTTTATATATCTAGCCAGAGGTTTTCCTGCTTTGTCCCCCGACTCAAAGTATGACTGTCTTGCCTTGAATGATCAAAACTCCACGACAAAATAGTTTTATATCTGTATTTCAATCGGGTCAATTCTCTGAGGCCATTAGACGACATTCGGTGCATCAGCTTTGCATCGGCACTTTTAATATTCTCTTGCAACTCCACGAGTTCTCATGCTTTGGATTGTTTGATGAATGAGGTATACTGTATGATCCGACCCCTAAGAACTGCCTTAAGTGCCTCCCAAGCCACACCCACAGAGGATACTGAGGACCAGTTGGTCTAAATATAAACATTTATTTCAGCCTTTAACATTTGTTGGAAATCAGGATTTTGCAAAAGGGTGTCAACCGTATATGTCGACACCTCTAAACTCACCAGGGCGTGATCTGAGACTAAAATGTTTCCAATTGAGTAAACAACAACAGATGAAATGAGGGAATTAGATATAAATAAATAAAAATATTCTAGAATACATTTTATGAACTGATGAAAAGAATGTATATTCCCTACCAGATGGGTTCAAAAGTCTCCAAATTTCTGCAAGACCAAGATTTGTACACATCCTGTGAAGTGTCCATGTTGCTCTCGGGGGCTTACACACTTTTGCTTCACTATGATCAAGGACTGAATCCATCAGTAGATTAAAATCAATAGATAAAATCTCCACCCAATATTATATCATGAGGGGACCCAGCGGCTTGCAACATCCCTTCAAGATCTATAAAAAAGCCCTGATCATCAGTGTTAGGTGCATAAATATTAGCCAAAATCAACCTTTGCCCCTGAATTTCTGCAAAAACTATAATGACTCTTCCTAATTTATCTTTGATCTGTTTGAGACATTTGAATTGTAGAGGTTTATTTATCAATGTAATGACTCCCCTGCTCTTACTTGATCCAGCACTAAAGAACACATGTCCACCCCAAATCTTCCCACATTTTTCAGCTCCCTGCAGGGAAAGATGCATTTCTTGAAGAAACACAATATCATATTTCTTACGTTTAAGAAGAGAAATAACCTTCCTCCTTTTTATGGGGTGCCCAACCCATTCACATTCCATGTGGAGAGAGACAATCCACTCATACTAACATTTGACATTTTAGAGAAATTAGATTGTTTCAAAAATAAAATCATAAAGACCACATTACAACATTAGTGCAATAATCAAACCCTAAACTTCCCCCTGAACCAGAGAAACAGAAAAAAAACATGAGCATTAACTCCGCGCATGACAGCGCCAACCGGCGTCCATCCCTCTAAACTTAAACAGTCCATGTACGCCTACGAGAGCCCCCATGACAAACTTGCTGTCAGATTGCTCAAGTCTGGGGTTTCTATACAAATTTTGTGAGACAGAATTAGTTAACAGAAAAACATCTATATAAAAAACTCCGGCCAATAGGTGGGATAAAAACAAAGAACGTGTAGATTCATCCACATAACTGTCCCGAAGGTGTGTTCCTCCACAAAACAAACTCCAGCCGCTAGCAGAACCTGCACACACACAAAAAATGTTATTAAAAATAAATACAATTAAATTAAAAAGGTCCGTTCAGTTTCCTTCCAATGTCCTGCAAAAAATACTCCACAAAACAAACTCCAGCCAACAAGAGGCACAAGGAGTGTGCAGATTCCCGAAGGAGCATTACTACACAAAACAAACCCCAGCCGCTATGCGGAACAGCACAAAAAAGAACCAAAAAAGGTGCTCAGTTTCCTCAAACAGTCTAGTGAACGTTCAGTGAGTCAGGCCCTCTAGACTGCAGAGTTCCATTGACTTTATAAAGGTCAATGCTTGTTGTGGACAAGTAAATACTTTGTAGCCATCCTTAGCATCTATTCTCAGCCTGGCCAGGAACATCAGCAAAAGCCACCCTCCGCCGATGCAAGAGTTTCTTGAAGGAGTGTTATTCCACAAAACAAACTCTAGCCGCTAGGCGGAACCAGCACAAATAGAAACAAAAAAGGTGACTAGCTTCCTCGGACAGTCAAGTGAATGGTTAGTGATTCAGGCTCACTTGCTGCAACATGAGAATCACACCATAGCTTACTCATTCCATTGACTTTATGAAGGACATGGCTTGCTGGGGACATTTAAATACTTTGTGGCCATCCTTAGTATCTATTCTCAATTTGGCCAGGAACTTCAGTGCAAAAATGACCTTCAATTGATGTAAGAGATTCTTGAATTCCTTGACCTAATCTCGCAAAAACATGCGGATCGCCGAGCCGGAACACTGTGAGCTTGCTCTATTTCCAGCTTATGGCCTGCTATGTCAAACAGATTCAGAAAGAGCCCCATCCTGGAATTTCACTATATCCTGACCCTCTTTGGCCTCAGGAATTCCAATGATTCAGAGGTTATTCCACCGGCTACAGTTCTCCATGTCCACCAACTTCTCCTAGACAAATTCCAAATCCACCTTGGTCGCTAGCAGATGAGCAGATAATTCCCTTTCTATCGAGAAGACACGCAGGCTTGAGTGAGGTTTAAGATGCCATTTATTTGATGAATGTAGAACAGAAAAGTAATGTCTCTCTTTGGCGTAGGCCCCGTCTGGCGGTCCGAGGGAGTTGTACTCGGAACCATCATATCCTGCCGGAGATAGGAGGCAGGGGCGAGGAGCCTACCCCCGTGCGGGACGGGGCTCAACTGGTGGTGGTGGGGTGGTGGAGGTTGCCATCTTAGCGCACTGAAACAGCAATGTGATAGATTGTGAGCAGACTTATAAAGCAATGGCTTACCTGCGATTGGCTAGGAATTACCCAGCTAATAGTGTGATGATGTACAGCTGCTAGTCTTCCCGCTAGAACTACGCTGCGCTCACATTTCCGATGACTCCAGATAATTGATTCGTTTCTCGACATCTCAACGGCCATCGTCAGCATTGCCGGTGTTCAACAATTCTTGCAGAATTTCCCTAATTTCTCCGACCAAATGGATTCCCGGGCTCAAGGCCTCAGCGGTATCAACTTGAGCACTTAAGTGTCTTTTAGTATTTTTTTCCTCCCCAACTTGGAATGCCTCGTGGTGGCGTAGTGACTCGCCTCAATCCGGGTGGTGGAGGACGAATCTCAGTTGCCTCTGCATCTGAGACCGTCAATCTGTGCATCTTATCACGTGGCTTGTTGAGCATGTTACCGCGGAAACATAGCGCATGTGGAGGCTTCATGCTATTCTCCACAGCATCCACTCACAAAACATCATGCGCCCGAGCAAGAACCAAATTATAGCGACCACGAGGAGGTTACCCCATGTGACTCTACCCTCCCTAGCAACTGGGCCAATTTGGTTGCTTAGGAGACCTAACTGGAGTCACTCAGCATGTGTATATGTGTGTGTGTGTGTGTGTGTGTGTGTGTGTGTGTATATATATGTGTATGTTGTGTGTGTGTGTGTGTGTGTGTGTGTGTGTGTGTTTTCATGCGTCACTCACTTTGATCTTCCTGAAGTCGACAGGTTTGCGGATGAGCTCGTAGTATTCGGGCAGTTCTTTCCGTGAAGGCAGCTGAATAAACACTTCACTCAACTGACGGCCATTACTGCAGTGATCACAACAAACAAACAAACAAACACCAGAAGACAACAATCACAAATTACATAGAGAAGAATCATCCATTCACGTGCTGTACATACAGTCACTAATGTATATGACACGTGCTACAAACACAACGACATACAAAAAAAATATTTTCCATAACTCTCTCTCTCTCACACACACACTACACACACACACACACACACACACACACACTACACACACACTACACACACACACACACACACACACTACACACACACTACACACACACACACACTCACACACACACTACACACACACAACACACACTACACACACAAACAACACACACACACACACACACACACACACTACACACACACTACACACACACACACTACACACACACACACACACACACACACACACACACACACAACACACACACTACACACACACACACAGTTCTGAACTTGATGAAACTGACTTCTCTTTATATTTAATAACAGCGTCCACAATCTTCTTCATCTTCTTGGTGAGGGACGGAGGGTTTGGTGTGAGTTTCTCTGCCGGCGGACGACCTCGTTTCTTCTGTCGTTTACTGTCTTCATCTCTCTCTCTCGCTCCTCGAGTCCCTGATGTGGACGGAACGGCATCCGGGTCTCGATCGCGCCTCCTCTTGCGAGCAGTTTTCTTGTGCCGCACCTCCTCTTCGATCTCCTCCAGAGTCCCGTCTTCAATCGCCTGAGATGTGAACGAGAATCAAACCAGAGCGAGCAATCCGGCACATCTGACAGAAGATAAATGAATGAATGTGTTACGAGACGTGACGACCTCTGACCTTCAGCCACTGTTTCTCTGTGAGCGAATCGCTGTAATCGACCTCTTTCCTCTGACGCGAGCCACGACCGAACATCTTCTCCTCCTCTTCCTCACAGGTGAGTCTCTCCACCTCGGCGTCGTCCTTCATGATCCAGGTGGGCAGCTCGTCTTCCTCCATCAAACGCGGCTTGCGCTTCGGGTTACGAGCTTCCTCGCGTCGCCGGTCCAAATCCATCCGCTAGAGAGAGAGAGAGAGAGAGAGAGAGAGAGAGAGAGAGAGAGAGTTTCATCTGGAACGTATTTTATGAATTGAACTGTGAGAGAAACATCGACTCTGTTCCAGTAAATGTGAGAAAGAGAACAGAAACCATGAACTGATCAAACTCGTCTTCACTCCTGGCGATCATCTGATTCACCGTCTCGTCGTCCGGCACCTCGTCTTCTTCCTGATACACAAACACATGAGCAAAAACTCACAGAAATCAACAGCAGAAGTTCAGAAATCAAGTTCACCTCATTTTCTAGATTATTCTGACAGGTCATTCTCAATAAACTGCGACTGCACATTCTCCTCCAGATCCTGGAAATGATCTTCTATTACACTTCAAAGCTGTCAAAACGGGTCAGCAACTAAATCTTTTTCCACTTAAACATCCCCAGAAGTTTAAAGACATTATTTCAGTTAGGGGAAGGATAAGCTACTATACATCAGTGATCGGCAGATTTATAAATGCACATTGTTTCGAACTCCTCTAAAGGGAGAAATTAATCAAAATAAACCAACAGGAAGTAAAAAAGTCAAACAAGAAAAGAAACGTTCCTATTGATACTACGGCAATACTTCAGCAGCAGCACCACATTGTGTAATATTAAGTACAGTTGTATGTACAGTAGGAATATTCCCAGGCATTGGGATGGACTTGTTTGTGAAGTGGCGTTTGCAGCTCCGAGTCGCAGCGGTAACGCATGTATCTGCATCCATTGAGACTGTTGAAACAGGAGGTTAGATGGAGCGCAACAGAAACTGAACAAACACATTCGGTACTCCTTTCAACTTAACAGTGTTTCAGGACATGAGTGTCTTGAGACGCACTTTTAAACGTTTACGTTACACATCAAGGCCCATCTAGCTTATGTTTACACCAATCAGCCACCTGTCTAATATTGTCCAACCCGCATGTCAGAACAGCATTCAGAGATGATATTCTTCAACACAATTGTACAGAGTGGTTATCTGAGTTATCTTGTTGATGAGAGATCAACAGAGAATGATCGCCGACATCACATTTTCCCCATTCTGATGGTTGATGTGAACATTAACTGAAGCTCCTGACCTGAGAGGTCAGCAGAGACTGGTCAGACTGGTGTGAACTGGTAAAGTCTACAGTAACTCTGAACAATTGTGCTGAAGAATATCATCTCTGAATGCTGTTCTGACATGCGGGTTGGCACTGGTTTGGTGGCACGAGGGGCATCTACACAATATTAGACAGGTGGTTATAATGTTGTGGCTGATCGGTGTATATCCAAAAACAATGTGAAAGGAGCACAGACAGACATAAAATGGTTCTGTGTGAACGGCCCCTTGTGCTACGAGATGCTGATAAGAGCGCAAGACAATGACCAAAGACCTCCACAAGTCATAATCAAATATAAAATACCAATGCAGAGCTTTTGCATTTGAATATGCCTTTTTATTTTTTATTTGTTGAATATAAACATTTTCAATATTAGAAATAGATATAAATAGATTTTATTAATTCTGTCAAGTAATTTAATTATTAAATTTAATATTAATCCCTTTTTCTCCCAATGTTGGAATGTCCAATTCCCACTTCTTTAGTAGGTCCTCGTGGTGGTGCGGTTACTCGCCTCAATCCGGGAGGCGAGGGACGAGTCTCCGCTTCTGAGACCGTCAATCGGCGCATCTGATCACGTGACTCGTTGTGCATGACACCGCGGAGACTCACAGCATGTGGAGACTCATGCTACTCTCCACGATCCACACACAACTCACCACACGCCCCATTGAGAGAACCACTAATCACCACCACGAGGAGGTTACCCCATGTGACTCTACCCTCCCTAGCAACCGGGACAATTTGGTCAGGTCTACTTAGCAACCAAATTGGCCCGGTTGCTAGGGAGGGTAGAGTCACATGGGGTAACCAAATTGGCCCGGTTGCTAGGGAGGGTAGAGTCACATGGGGTAACCAAATTGGGCCGGTTGCTAGGGAGGGTAGAGTCACATGGCGTAACCTCCTTGTGGTCGCTATAATGTGGTTCTCGCTCTCGGTGGGGCGTGTGGTGAGTTGTGCGTGGATGCCGCGGAGAATAGCGTGAAGCCTCCACGTGCGCTACGTCTCCACGGTAACATGCTCAACAAGTCACGTGATAAGATGCGCGGATTGACGGTCTCAGACGCGGAGGCAACTGATATTCGTCCTCCGCCACCCGGATTGAGGCGAGTCACTACGCCACCACGAGGACTTGGAGCGCATCGGGAATTGGCCGTTCCAGATTGGGGAGAAAAAAAAAAGATCATATTTTTAAATTATTATTATTATTATTATTATTGCAATAAAATAGTAATATTTTTCTGTAATAATCTGTACGGTCTCTTTATTTTGGTGTAACACTAAAGGAAGTGTGTATTATTTCTGTGCTTTCATCATCTCTGCCACATTTATTTACAAACTTCTAATGGCCAAACATATTGAGAATTATGCAAATGTGCAACGGAAGCCGCTTTATATAATGTGTTCAGCAGATGTAAACACAGCTGTTCTGTATAAAACACTGCGACAGGAACATGTAATCCATGATATCGGACTAATATCCCACATCGAAATATTAAACAGTATCCCAATACTCATTCACTTCTGTTTCTAGATATTTCTCAAATTATTAGAACTTTTAAAGCAATACAGATGAAAAGGATTAAAGCGTTCAAGATTCCTTTTAATTAACATTTGCTTTTTATATCACAAATCGCAATATAACTTTTGTCCAAATCGCGCAGTTCCCTCGAATGCAAACACTGAGCAGCACTAATGTGACAAACTCAATCATTAAAGAAATACAGAAATACACAGTTTTAACCCATAAACTTGCATTCATCGTCCACTCCATTAAGAAACAGGAAATGAAAGTTTCCTTTGAAATGAAATTTACGATCGCACAGTTTAAAAACACAGATGAACACGATCAATTATACAATAATGCAAAAACACCCTGATCGATCACACACAGGAAGTGATGCTTTGAGATCGTCTCAGCACACACAAGTGAAGTCACAGACTGTGTGTTGGACTCTCCAGAGATGATGATTGATTCATTTATTACATCGTCATTAGATCTCAATTTGCATTGGTTGACGGACACTCGCGTGGTGACCCGGTGGAGGAAGTTGGTTTAGATTTAAGGAGATTCATTACAATTGCTTTTCATTTAGTTTCAGGTGCAATTTCAATGTAGAAATATCCTTATTCAATAAATGAATGTCTTCTTTAAAGTAAAGAAGTCCAGTGCATGCAGAAATGATCACGGCTAACCTGTAAAGGTCAACACAGACAATATAAAGCGCTTTAATTAGATCAAGAACAGTCACACGTAACCTTTCTTTTGCAACATCATCTAACGCAGGTATCTAGAAAGGAAAACAAACATATTCACCTTCTCCGGGGTTAAAGCATTGCTCGATGGAGTAACTACGTGACCCGCTGAAACCCTGTTCTGAGGGACTGCTTGTCGCAGACACACACAAGAACTTTCGGGCTGTAAGAGACATGAGGGCAAAGTGAAGAATGTGACGGCAGTTCTGCTTCGTGCAGAGCTTTTAATCATAGATTTGATGTTTTCTTTGTAATCCTATTTATTTATTACTCATTACTTGTGTCATAATGGCAGTGGTGGCACGGGTGTTGATGATGTCATCGAATATCGCAATAGTTATGAAACATCGTGAAAATATTTATTGTGTATCGCCGAGTCCTATAACACACATAATCAGATGATCTCTAATGCAAAGGATCCTCATAATCTCCTGCGGCGCTGTATTTCACAGCCTGATGGGTAAGATGAGGTGAAATGGACTTGTGATGTGTTCTGTCGTCTGTACACACACACACACACACACACACACTATCATGAAAATCAACCATTTGATCATTTCTGCTCGCTAACATCACACACGCCATGTTCAATTAAACCTATTTATTTATGCACATGTATATTTCATTCTGAGCTCGTAATCTTCTCAGTTTCTGTCAGTTTTAACCCCTTCAAGGTCATTTATAAAAGTGCTTTTTGCCTCCAAGACCCCCACTGTCCAATATCTGACACCCCCGCCCGAAACTACACCTGATTAACATAATCATGGATCATTTTATTCTAGAAGAGTCAGTATATACTTTGTTTCCCTCCCAAAACCCTGTTACATTTCATTTCTATAGAGAAATAACAGTGAATTCCATCGGATGTGGACAATTTACTGCGTTTAATTGATATTTTAATGAACATTTTTCAGAGGTGTCTTGAGATGTACAGCACAAGTAAGTGTTCTTTATTCTTTATATTTAGTGTATTGTGCTTCTAAATGTTTGTTTGTTGTTCATCTGTTTTGGACTTGTGCAATGGCAAGAATCACGTGTGTGTGTTCTGATTATGTTTTAATATCGTCAGTTCGATCAAGTCAAGCTGGTGTTGAGATCGGCAGTTTCTCCAGTAATGAATATGTGGATGTAAACTAAAGTCTATTGGCTGTTTTTTAAAAGAGTCATTCAACATGTCCTGCCCCCACTTCCTGTTTCAGTACGAAATACGACATGAACTGCACTTTACAACAGCACGTCACTGCGACAGAAATCGTGATCGCCATTAAAATACAATTAATTGTGCAGCCCTACTTTTAATATTCAGAAAAGTGTTTAATGACTCAAACTTCTGATTAATACAGAAATACACGAAGAAAAAAAATTATTCTACTGCTTGTTCAATTTATTTAAAGGAACGGTTCACACAAAATTGTAAATTCTGTCATCATTTACTCACCCTCATGTCATCTCAGGTGTGTGTGACTTTCATTCTTCTGCAGAACACAAATTAAGATTTTTAGAAGAATAATTCAGCTCTGTAGGTTCATCCAATACAAGTGAATGTTACCAGAAATTTCAAGCTAAAAAAAAAACACAAAGGCAGAATAAAAGTAATCCATAAGACTCCAGTGGTTTAATCCATGTCTTCAGAAGTGATCCAGTTTGTTTTGGGTGAGAACAGACCAAAATAAAATTCCCTTTTCACTGAACATCTTGACAGAATTCTCATTTCTGACCATGATTTAAGGCTCGACTACACTTCCTATAGCGCCATCTAGCACTGAGCATGTGTCAAACACAAGGAATCGTGTAATAAATGCAAGGAAGTGTAATAAACACAAGAAAGTGTAATTGTGTAATAAACGCAAGGAAAAGTAATTGTGTAATAAACGCAAGGAAGTGCAATAAACACAAGGAAGTGCAATAAACGCAAGGAAGTGTAATCGTGCAATAAACACAAGGAAGTGCAATAAACACAAGGAAGTGTAATCGTGCAATAAACACAAGGAAGTAAAATCACACAATAAACACAAGGAAGTGTAATCGTGCAATAAACACAAGGAAGTAAAATCACACAATAAACACAAGGAAGTGTAATCGTGCAATAAACGCAAGGAAGTGTAATCGTGCAATAAACACAAGGAAGTAAAATCACACAATAAACACAAGGAAGTTTAATAAACACAAGGAAGTGTAATCGTGCAATAAACACAAGGAAGTGTAATAAACACAAGGAAGTGTAATCGTGCAATAAACACAAGGAAGTGTAATAAACACAAGGAAGTGTAATCGTGCAATAAACACAAGGAAGTGTAATCGTTTAATAAACACAAGGAAGTATAATCGTGTAATAAACACAAGGAAGTGTAATAAACACAAGGAAGTGTAATCGTGCAATATACACAAGGAAGTGTAATAAACACAAGGAAGTGTAATTGTGTAATAAACACAAGGAAGTGTAATCGTGCAATATACACAAGGAAGTGTAATAAACACAAGGAAGTGTAATCGTGTAATAAACACAAGTAAACGTGTAATAAACGCATGAAGTGTAATCGTGTAATAAACACTAGGAAGTGTAATCGTGCAATATACACAAGGAAGTGTAATCGTGCAATAAACACAAGGAAGTGTAATCGTGTAATAAACACAAGGAAGTGTAATCGTGCAATATACACAAGGAAGTGTAATATACACAAGGAAGTGTAATAAACACAAGGAAATGTAATCGTGCAATATACACAAGGAAGTGTAATAAACACAAGGAAGTGTAATAAACACAAGGAAGTGTAATAAACACAAGGAAGTGTAATCGTGCAATAAACACAAGGAAGTGTAATCGTGTAATAAACACAAGGAAGTGTAATAAACACAAGGAAGTGTAATCGTGCAATAAACACAAGGAAGTGTAATCGTGTAATAAACACAAGGAAGTGTAATCGTGCAATATACACAAGGAAGTGTAATAAACACAAGGAAGTGTAATAAACACAAGGAAATGTAATCGTGCAATATACACAAGGAAGTGTAATCGTGCAATATACACAAGGAAGTGTAATCGTGCAATATACACAAGGAAGTGTAATAAACACAAGGAAGTGTAATATACACAAGGAAGTGTAATATACACAAGGAAGTGTAATCGTGCAATATACACAAGGAAGTGTAATCGTGCAATAAACACAAGGAAGTGTAATCGTGTAATAAACACAAGGAAGTGTAATAAACACAAGGAAGTGTAATATACACAAGGAAGTGTAATCGTGCAATATACACAAGGAAGTGTAATCGTGCAATAAACACAAGGAAGTGTAATCGTGTAATAAACACAAGGAAGTGTAATCGTGCAATATACACAAGGAAGTGTAATCGTGCAATATACACAAGGAAGTGTAATAAACACAAGGAAGTGTAATAAACACAAGGAAGTGTAATCGTGCAATATACACAAGGAAGTGTAATCGTGCAATATACACAAGGAAGTGTAATAAACACAAGGAAGTGTAATCGTGCAATATACACAAGGAAGTGTAATCGTGCAATATACACAAGGAAGTGTAATAAACACAAGGAAGTGTAATCGAGCCTGAAATCACTGATGAGGTCTCTTTGGCCTATTGATAAGTTGAATATTTTAACAATATAATCAAAAAGTAATCAAAGTGAAGTTAATCATGTGCATTTTCTCAGGATATATTATAATTATAAATGTATTTGACCTCTGAAGATCTGATTTATATCAGGAATGCAGAAACAGTGTTAACTCCTTCAGCCCGGTTCCCAAAGAACAGATAAACATGTGAGATATTATTAATCCAACTGATCAAAATGAAATAAGAGTTATTTGTATTTAAGTTTTTGGTAAAGAATAACCTTCTGTACACTTTATAATATCCAGTGTAAATGAGAGCTGTGAGTTATCTCAATGTTTGTTCTAGAAGGAAAGAAAAACGTTCCGCCTGGGTCTCGATCACACACGGCTTTCAGAAGGTACAGTCTCTTCTCTCTCTCAAAATGCAGTATTTCCTTTTTCTCTGTATTTCTCAATCTCTCAGAGTCTTTATCGAAATCGATTACAGGAATTGTTGGAGTGATAAGAGGCAGATGATTCAATGTTGGTCTGAAGAGTCCTGTTGGTTTTACGATTATCTGAGGACCAACTGAGACATCAATATTATTCTGCTAAATAATATCTTTTGTATCGTAGATCAAGCGTTCACCATGTTTGGATAGTTTCTGTAAATAGCTGTATGCTGAACCTCTCAGAAGCCTGTATAGATTACGTCAACGCGTTAGCATTTGCATATAATTGTTAGTTTTATTGAAAGTTAGTTGGAGGTTAGATCCTCAACTCATTTTCTGTTTTTGGTCTTTTGCCTTTGGAAATGTGGAGAACTTTGTCTTCAACAAACTCTCTCTCAACTTCTTCGTAGTTCATACTGGTCTCTCTTTACTGGGTATAACTGTATTTCCATCATGATCGTGCTGAGAGACTGCAATGACTAGATGTTCAGTGAAAAAGGAGTTATATTTTGCTCTGTTCTCCCCCAAGAACCAACTGGATCACTTCTGAAGATGTGGATTAATCCACTGGAGTCTTATGGATTACTTTTATGCTGCATTTATGTGCTATTTGGAGCTTCAAAGTTCTGGTCACCAATGACTTGCATTGTACGGACCTACAGAGCTGAAATATTCTTCTAAAAACTTCATTTGTGTTCTGCAGAAGAAAGAAAGTCACACATTTGGGATGGCATAAGGGTGAGTAAATGATGAATTTTTGTACATTTTTGGGTGAACTGTCCCTTTGAATAAATAAAGCAACACAATTCTAGAACATTTAGTCACAACTTGAATTCATTGCGTTCTATCCATTTAAATGTGTAAAATGTAAATTTACTCAATCCATGTGAGTTGGGACTACATCAATTCTTTTTGTGGTGTTAATGTAACACTGATGAAACTTGGCAGGAGATTTACATTTCCCAGCATGCCTTGCAGTGGACTTGATAGGGAGAGTAAATGTTCAAATAAAATGAAAATTGAAAATCCTGTCATGTTTTACTCACTTTTAACCCATCCCAGATGGCAGAACCCAGTGAAGATTTGTGTAAGCACATTTCAGCTCTGTTTGTCCGTACAATGGAAGATAACGGGTGCCGTGAGGCTGCTGGTCGTTTGATGGTCTAAGAGTCATTATTAGGCTCCAGTCGATCAATGAATGTCTTCTGAAGCAATACGATGAGTGTAAGAAACAAAAGTATAATTCAATGTTTTTAACTTTTAAAAAATCGCTTCCTGCCAGTAGTCGACACATCAGTGACATTACGTCTACATGAGAAGTCAGAAGCATTTTGTGTACAACAGAGGAACGAACGTCATGCGAGAGATTAAATGTCAAACAACAATCCAGCGGAAGCAACGTTTAAAAGTTAAAAACATTCATTGATCGACTGGAGCCTAATAATGACTCTTAGACCATCAAACGGCCAGCAGCCTCACGGCACCTGTTATCTTCCATTGTACGGACAAACAGAGCTGAAATGTGCTTACACAAATCTTCACTGGGTTCTGCCATCTGGGATGGGTTAAAGGTGAGTAAAACATGACAGTGTTATTGTGTTGTAATGTGCAAGATGAATATAAAGGGTGACACTTGTTAGGGTTTCGTGTTTCGTTATGTTGAGATTTAGAAGAGTTTCTGTCATGTTTTGGGTGGATCTTGAGCTAGCGATGAGGACAGGTAGATGTCGCACATGAAAATGATTGTTAACTACAACGTAGTCACTAAACTACACTCTCTAGTGCTTATAACCAGCATGCATTTAGCACGCTAACATTCACCGTCACTAGTTTGTAAATAAAGAATCAAGAGAATCATTTGAGTTAAACTGACACGTCTAATTTGGTTGGATTTTCTCAATTCAACGAGGTTCTTTCTACACAAAGCGTTTGTGTTGAGATTACATAGTAATTTTAAGTTAAGAAAACTCATTTCAAACACGTAGAACAACGGTCCATGACTGAATCAAGTTCAGACAAAGAGCTGTTATTTGAGTGTATGTGTCTTATTGGGATTTCTGGAATATTGCTATAATTGTGTTATGATAATTGTGTTTACAGGACACACACATAGTCAGAATACAGAACATGTGAATATTCTTGTGCATGCAAGCGTGTTTAGTGAAGAGAGAGAAGGTCCTGACCTCGTCCTGTTCTTCATGTTCTAGTATGGCCTGTAGGAACGCTCGGCGCTCGTGACTCGATGACTTCTGATCAAACATGCCGGCCTGAATCACCTTCTGATCCACGTTCAGTTTGTATTTAGCAGCTGCCAGGATCTTCTCTTCCACACTGTTCACGGTGCAGAGACGGAGAACACGCACCTCATTCTGCTGTCCGATTCGGTGCGCTCGATCTTGAGCCTGAAGATCCTACAGACACACAAACATCAGAAATGTACCTCGGTGAACGTACAGCCGCAGAACAACTGCACAAACCATCTGAACGTCTCAATTAAAACACTGAGTGAACGTGTCACCTGATGAGGGTTCCAGTCGCTGTCGAATATTATGACGGTATCTGCGCTCTGCAGATTGAGTCCCAGCCCGCCCGCTCTGGTGCTCAACAGAAATATAAAATACTGAGAGGCCGGATCATTAAAAGTCTTCAGCAGCATCCCACGATCCTCTGCTTTAGTCGTACCTGAAACACACACAAAGATTCTCGTACATTCTGAAGATCATGATGTATTTCTGTGATATTCTGCTCTCTAAATCTGATCTTCAGTGCACCTCTATGAGGGTTTTCATGTGGTCTGTTAGTAAAGTAACAGCACACGTCTTATCAATCAATGACACACAAGATTTGAGGGATCATTCATGTCTGGGACATGAACCTGCAGGACGACTAACAGGTGAGCAACAATGATGGTGATGATTCATTCAGCTGTGGGGTCATGTGTCTGTCTGCGGGAGAGAGAGAGCGGTAAGGCTCGTCACCTGGGTTGTAATTATCTCTAACACCTGTCTCTCATTGTAGTAATGACTCAAAAGGCGCACCAGCTCACCAGAGGAGAGACAGTGCATGAACACGACGTTTCCATGAACTGACTGAGTGTTTAAAATCTTTTCTTTTGTAATCTGATTGAGTGCTGAATCTACGTGAACAGACTGTGTACAGAACCTGAGGCAGAAAAAAATTAAAGTCTTGCCCACACTGCTTCGTTGCCTCCTGACTCCTCCATTCCCCAAGAGAACAGAACTTGCTATTCTGGTGCCGAAACCTGGGACTTTGGAGGACGCCGCCATCATGGAAGCTTTACCACTGGGGTAAGTCATCAAATCCCTCGTCAGCATCCAGCAAACCCAGCATCAAGCACTCATCGAGAAACACCTGGAGCAGGAACAGCGGTTCCAACTCTTGCTCCAGGCCCAAGTGGAGGACCGGGAGGTGTTTCAAAGCCTAACTGACAGAGAGGGGGCTGGCGCTGCAACCCCCCCCCCCCGGAGCCCATGACGCTTATGAAGTTGGGGCCAGATGACATTTCAGAGTCCTACCTGGACCTGTTTGAAAACAGCTGAGGTGAAGTGACTGCCCCACCAGTGGGTGGCCTCCTTGTTGCTGTTACTCTCCAGGGAGGCGCAGCTAGCAGCCCAACAACTTCCTGCCACCTGCCTCCTCAACTACTCCGACCTAAAGAAAACCATCCTGCAGCGGGTTGGTCGAAGTCCGGTGCAAAGTTACCAGCGGTTCGGGAGACACGGCCACCTGTTTCCCTTTGCCCAACACTGGATGCTTGCCGGAAAGGGTTGCTGGCTGAGGGGACCCGTGGTGCTGTGGACATCATCGGCCTGGTAGTACTGGAGCAGTTCATCGGCCAGCTCCCTCGTGGGATGGCCGAGTGGGGCCACCCAGCTGGCAGCCTCCGCTCTCCTTCCTAGACCTTCATCTCTGACCTTCATCGACCTGCAGTGTGATCAGAGCCGCTCATGACGAGCGCGAGCAGATTCAATTCTAGCTGTGATGCTTCTGTGGTTCTGTGAACGTCTACAGAAGGATTTAGATCGTGAACGCAATAGGATCACCCTTGAGTGTCTTGGCTCTACAATAGGCAATACGCTTTCCATTTGAGACATCATCATTTTGGCCAAAATATGGGACACCCAGGCAGATACAGGACAGTTGGCAACCCTATGTGGACATGATAGGATGGCGTCTGCGCAGCTGGAGATATCTCGACTGCTTTAAGCTTTTCAACCATTTTTTTCTGCTGTCAAATATGGAGAAAACTGATCTGATTACCTCAGATTCACGGTTTATGCAGAACAATTGCAGAAATTATACATAATTTCATGCTACCGTGAATGATCTGGAGAGTGGCTGAATTTGCATTAATTCTTGCGATTGCAAAATCCTAGAGGGACTGTTTCATCAGCCCGTTCCAGAGTCAACTGCTCAGTTCATAATCATGAATAATGTGTAGCTATGATGCAGAAGTGATGTAGTTTAAATGCCCCGCTCGTGTCTGTAACATGATGTTAGTAAACTTCACTTACTACAGCGAAACACAAACTCACCGTCCAGACGGAGATATTTAAAGCTGCGATAAGCAAAATAATCCTCCATTATGGTCATCAGTGATGTCATTTGACAGAAGAGCAGAACTTTGTGATTGGATGCACGTAATTTGGGCAAAATTCGATCCAGCACCTCAAACTTTCCTGACGCTCGGTATAAGTCAGCTCTGTGGGTCAGAGGTCAATTCTAGGTCAGTTCAAGGTTAAAAGTTGGTGATGTTTTGTGTGTAAAATGTGATTGTTGTAATTACACTCACCCTTGAACTATTCCGCCTGAAAACCCCAAATGCTCAGAGAACGACTCCTGCAAAAACACATTCACAGTAAATCAACACACGTTTAAATCCTGCAGCGATGATCAATAAAGTGTCCAAAAAGAGAATTGTGTTCATTTGTCCTGCAGGGAGTAGAGACAACTACAGCCGACACTGTAACTAAACACTGTAAACACACACATGAACAGATGATGAACCGCGTGTAACAGACGGACTGACGCACCTCGATCTGCTGGAACATGTACGGGTGATTGCAGATCTTCCTCAGCTGCATGATGGTGTTCATCAGAGTCTTAGTGCCGCCTTTACCCTACAACACACACACAAGCACGCACGCACGCACGCACACATATTAACACACACACACACACACACACACACACACACACACACACACACCATTAACACACACACACACACACACCATTAACACACATATTAACACACACACACACACACACCATTAACACACTCACACACACACACACACACACACACACACACACACACACACACACACATACCATTAACACATATTAACACACACACACACACCATTAACACACATATTAACACACACACACCATTAACACATATTAACACACACACACACACACTCACTCACACACACACACACACCATTAACACGCATATTAACACACACACACACACACACACACACATACACATACACTCACACACTCACTCTCACACACACACACACATACACTCACACACTCACTCACACACACACACACACACACACACACTGTTGTTGACCTTCTTGTCTTTCTCGGATCCGTCGGTCAGTAGAACTCCTTTGGCCTGCATGTGTCTGTACAGAACTCTCTGAAGAGCCGACATGTCACACTTGATCACATATTCCACCTGAAACATCAACACAACATGTAAGACAGAAAAGACAAATCATAAATCAGTTTGCAAAGAGTGCTCGAGTCTCGAATGTTGAAAGTTTACATAAAACACTGAATAACACATCTTCTGTCCTGAACGACACATTGACCTTCTCTGGCAGCTGCGCCTCCACTTCCTTCTTCAGTCTGCGCAACAGGAACGGACGCAGAACTTTATGCAGACGGCGGATGATCAGGATCGTCTCCTCCTCGTTCAGATCCACCTGAGACAGACAGACAGAGAGAGACAGACAGATACTTCAGATGAGGGGTGAATATTTTTGATCAATCTCTATGACAGACGCAGTAATTCAGTGACAGACAGTGGAACTGGCACCTTCTCTCCGGTCATGGCGAAGGGCGCGTTGAACCACTGCTCAAATGTGCTGCAGCTCTTAAAGATGGTGGGCAACAGGAAGTTGAGGAGCGCCCAGAGCTCAGGGAGTTTATTCTGCAGCGGCGTTCCGGTCAGCAGCACGCGCCGCGGTGCCAGATAATGCGTGTTCAACACCTGCGTCAGTTTACAGTGATGATTCTTCATGCGATGACCTTCATCAACGATCATGTACTTCCAGCGAATCTGTGTCAGGTGACATGATGATGTGAACAGCGGCGTCACATTCATCACCTACAACAGCGGCTGATCTCTGACACACACATCTTTATGATGAAATACTTTATTCTGATTGGTCAAATCTGTGAGAGATTGAAAATAAACCTCGACACTCTTGTATCACCTTGAAGATGTTTATAATGACCGAGACTTGTAATCGTGGCGTCGTGCTGCATCTCAGAGCAGTTACAGAACACATCACACAACGTCAACATGAATTTGATGGTGAAAATACTTTTGTTTTTAGAGATCTAGAAGCTCATGAGCACTGACGCAAGAACATGACAACAACGCTCAGAAGAACAACAGACAGAGAAGTTCAATCGATGAAGACGAGTAACTTGGATTGTAGAAGAAAGCAACTCTAGACACAAATACACGTGCAGCGTAAACAGACATCAAAGAGGAAGTGAGCGAGCGTTACCTTCGCTAGCACCTGCTTGTCTTTGATGATGTATTCATATGTCGTGAGCAGCACGTTGAATTTGCCGCTCCGCAGCTGCGGTACGAACGCTCTTCTAGCGGCTGGAGAACCCTGAACAAACATCACATGATCAGACGAACGTCATTAATTATTCACGACTAACACGAGTCACCGTCATCCAACAGAATGTGTGTATCCGCACCAACAGACTTCACTCACCTTATACGACACTTTGACAACAGATGGAGCCCATTTATCAAACTCATACACCCAATTAGACAGAGTCCTGAAAACAAACACCGATTTCACTGAACTGTATAAAAGAATAAACGCTTGTTTGAGGAACAATGCGAGCGACTCACGAGAGCGGTACAATGATGAGATACGGTCCGTTTAGACGCTTGTACTCCATGAGGTACGTGATCAGGGCGATCGTTTGGATGGTTTTGCCCAATCCCATCTCATCCGCCAGAATCCCGTTCAGATTATTATTATAAAGAGACACCAGCCACTCCAAACCTTTAATCTGAAACACATCGTCAACACTCGTGAACTCAATTCAATGGATGTGGCCAATATTTGGAGGTTATTGACAGTCCGAATGATGTGATGCACATTTCCTGTCTTCAACTATAATGTGTGTCCATACATCTGCTCTCTAGATACTGACGTGAGTTAATGAGCGCTGAAGCTAACATGCTAATGTCTGCTAATCGTGTAGCATCACCTGGTATTGTTTGAGTTGACCGTTGATCAGTAGAGACGACTGTTTGTCTACTCGCTCAGTGACCGCGTGAGCTACAGCGTAATATGACTGCAGGCCGCGAGCAAACACCGCGCTACCGTACTCATCGTCAACATCCTGTTTAGCATGCCTGATAAATACACACAATTAGCATAGACACACACACATGTTCATAGTGAAGTAACTGCGTGTAAAGACTCGTGTGTTTTTACTCTATAATGTGTCGAGCGTCGACCTCTGACACGTCCTCACTGTCTGGATCTGGAATCTTCTTCTTCTCTTCTGCAGGAGTTTGAGAAGGAAGCAGTGGAGGAGCTTCCTCTTCCTCTTCCTGCAGGAAGCACAGTCACATCTTTAATAATACGTTTACTGTCAGCGAATCTAGAGTGTATTTATGAACTGTCACCTCGTCATCCTCCGACCCAGAATCCTCACTGTCCGACCGCGGTGCAACTTCATAACTGACAGAGAGAGAGAGAGAGCTGATCAATCAATCATGTTGAACATCACACTAATGGGTATCTGACGGCCGATTGTGATTGGCTTACCCAGGATTCATCTCCAGCCACGTGTCCAGTTGTCCAGCTTTAGGGGCGTCCACTCCGGTCAGAATCTTTCCACTGTCCACATGAATCACCTTGACTGGAAGATCGCTCATCTGACTCGTCTCGTCCAGAGGCTTCAAACATCATCATCATCATCATCATCATCATCATCAGTGGAATATCACTGTAACTGAACACTGACACACACACAACACACCTCTCCATCAGGCCCCAGGGCTCCAGTCTGACCCTCAGCGTTCTCCAGCTTCTTCTTCTTCTTCCTCTTCTTCCTCTTCTCTTTGAGGGCCTGAACAGCTTTATGAGCGCGCACCAGCTCCGTCAGGTTAGCCACATACTCGTCAGTCTGCTGCAGCAGGTACGCCAGACGCTTGTCCTTCTTCTGATCAATGAGCTTCCTGTACCCCTCCTCATCCTCAGCCTGAACCACACAACACACATGACTCGTCTCTGATCTGTCGGAATGACCTCACTGATGCGGTCAGAACATGATGACAGCTTGACACATACATGACACAGATTAGCAGACAGAAAATATCAT
>JAVLUX010000010.1:51226033-51451033 GCA_032164185.1 Moxostoma hubbsi
CCGCACCGCTGAATACGTGCAACAGTTATTAATCCGTACTAAACCTCAAATATTTCAGCCCTGTTAAAATAAATAATGAAGTCAGTTCTGGTAGAATTACTCAGTTTCAGTGTCATTTCTCTTTTAGATGTAGTGTTTAATGAGTCTGTCACATTCAAACGTTTTGGGGTTGAATATTACAAGGATGAGGATCAGTGCAGAACTGTCTGATAACGCCCCAATTTATTGGAATTGTACACAACACATTAACACACAAATGGCTGATATTCCAAAGTGTTTTGAAAGGGAATAATATGAGGACACACCTGTACTCTCTCTCCTGCAGTATTTCCACCGGGTCCAGGCCACAGGGCTTCTGGATGGGCGTGATGCGGTTCTGTTTCTGGTGTAGAGGGATCATGGTCGTGGGCTGAGGCGGGTGAGACAGATGTCCTGGTGATTGGGTTTGTGGTGGCATGACTGGCGAGGCAGCAGGTGGCACAGAGGGTGGTGCGGGCGAAGGCCGGCCGGTGGGCTGAGGGACCATCAGTTTCTGAGGGGCGTTCGAGGGTGTTGCCGCATTCACCATCGGACCTGTAACACAGGAAACGTCTCAGGTTACATATGTAACCCTTGTTCCCTGAAAAAAGTGGAACAAGATGCTGCACTTTGCTAAGCGCTATGGGAACAATCCTAGTCATGAACGAGCTGTGAATATGTGTGTAACACGTCAATAAACATTGACCGGAATTTATAGCCTCGGCTGATGTAGTCATTAGACGCACCTGTGGCCAGGCTATAAATGGATGCGTCACCAGGTGTCGTCAGATACTTCTTTTTGAAGAGCAGTCCTGGGACGTCCCAGTGCGGCAAAGAAGTGCAGCATCTCGTTCCGCTTTTTTCAGGGAACAAGGGTTACACATGTAACCCGAGACGTTCCCTTTACAAAAAGCTTCACTATGATGCTGCGCTTTGCTTAGCGCTATGGCAACACAATACCCACGCCGCCGCACTGGGGCTGTCCGGACCCCTACGGTTGTGAAGTGTGCTCACAAGAATGCGAGAGGTCTCAGACATGAGCTTGAGATGTTGACTCAAGGGCATAAGAGCCCGGAGTAACAAACATCTAAACCATAAAATTTGATGAATGTGTGCAGAGAGGACCAGCCCGCCACATACAAACTTGCTTAGACATAACCGTAGATGTCGACCCAAGGGCATAAGAGCCCGGGGTAGCAGGAACATCAAATAACATGACTATAAAACCAGATGAATGTGTGCGGAGAGGACCAGCCTGCCGCATCACAGACTTGCTTATACATGAGCTTCAGATGTCGACTCAGGGGCGTAAGAGCCCGGAGAAGCATGAACATCCAAACCATAGAGCCTGAAGAATGTGTGCGGAGAGGACCAGCCTGCCCCGTCACAAACTTGACCAGGTGGCAAAAACATCCAAACTCTAAAAGTCTAATGAATGTGTGCGGAGAGGACCAACCTGCCGCATCACAGACTTGCTTATACATGAGCTTCAGATGTTGACTCAGAGGTGTAAGAAATCATTCAGGCATGAAAGATTTAAGCCATAAGATCTGAGAATGTGTGCGGAGAGGACCAGTCTGCCGCATCCCAAACTTGTTCAGGCATGAAAGATTTAAGCCATAAGATCTGAAACATCACAAACTTGTTCAGGCATGAAAGATTTATAAGATCTGATAATGTATGCGGAGAGGACCAGCCTGCCGCATCACAAACTTGCTTAGACATGAGCGTAGATGTCGACCCAAGGGCACAAGAGCCCGGGGTAGCATGAACATCTAGTAACATGACCATAAAACCAGATGAATGTGTGCGGAGAGGACCAGCCTGCCGCATCACAAACTTTCTAGAGAGGGAACCTCTACCCAAGGCTTTAGAGGAGGAGAGCCCTCCGGTAGAATGCGTCCTAAAACCTACTGGCGAAGCTGGCGGGCAATAATGTCTCTCAACCAAAGTGACATAGTCTTCCAGGAGGTGATCGCCCCCTGGTCATGGCTTCCAAGTGAAGAACTGCTGCCCTGACTTTACGCCACTAGCAAAAGCGGTGGACATAAGTCTGAAGGGTACAGACTGTAAAATGTCTGAGAAATCTTAGCTGCTCTGGCGTTACAAACGGCAGGGAGCAGAAGGCTTAGAAAATAACCGGCCAAGGGTCACGAAAGGTACCTTGGGCAGGTAGTTAGGGTGAGGGTGCAAAGAAAGCTTTTGGTCATAGCTGGGGCAAACTCTAAACAGGCCGGCAAAAAAGACAGAGCCTGTAGGTACCCAAGTCTCCTTAGAGATGTAATTGCCATAAGAAAAACCATCCTGAGAGTCAGAAGTCTACCAAACGCTGACTATCCTTAGGGGCCAAGCATGAAATGTTTCACAATTCGGGCCAGTGATGAGAAGGTCCTCCCTGTTCGGAATCGCCCAAGGCGAGCCGTCGAGGAGAGGTATTCGAGAAACATATCCTGTTCGGCCAGAGCAGCGCCATTAGAAGGAGGCAAGACCCTTGCTGGCGAACCTTGCCAAGACTCCTGGGAGCAGAAAAACCAGGGGACAAAAAGGCATACAGACGCATTCAGGGTCATGTATGTGCCTTTAAGTCCAGACCCAAGGGGGCTGGGTGACTTAGGGAGAAGTAGAAGAGACATTGCACTATCATAGAGGCGAAGAGGTCCTCTTCTGACCTGTGAAATCTCACCCAGATTTGTTCACTAACTCAGAGTAAATCTGCTCCCACACACACGGGCATCCAGGGATGAAACTGTCCTGAGTGACAGGAGCTGCCCTGGGCCCCAAGGAGGATCCAACATGCCAGAAATTCAGCTGACGTGAACGTGGATTCCCCCGATGGTTTACGTAAGAGGCTACTGCTGTATTGCCCACCCGCACCAAGACATGGCAGCCTCAGGAGGAAGTATTTTAGGGCCAGAAATACGGTCATCAGCTCGAGACAGTTACTGTGACAACCAAACTGACGACCCTCCTATCCCTTTAAGCCGGACAACCACTTAAGGCCGATACCCAGCCCGTCAAGGAGGCATCTGTCGTTAGCAGCCTGTGACGACAAGACACACCTAGAATGGGACCCAAGGTAAGAACCGGGGTCTGAACCACATAGAAAGGGAACGAAGCACGTGGCGCGTAACCCTTATTTGCCTTAGGGGACCGGCCCTCGGATAAAACGCCCTGGCTTCTAGCCACAGCTGAAGCGGTCTCATATGCAGAAGGTCCGAAGGGATCACCGCGGACATCAACACTATGAGACCTAGTATTCAATGATACTGACGAGCAGTGCAACCTCGACCTAGCCTGACTTTGCTCAGGGTGTTCTGAATGGAAACGATTCATGCGGGAGACGATTGTACCTGCATCGTGATCGAATTCCATATAACCCCCAGATGAGTCAAGACAATATCCCTGTGCTGAACTGCCAGTTCTTGGAACTGCGATAGGATCAGCCAGTCATCTATATAATTCAGAATGCGGATGCCCTGGAGTCGCAGAGGAGCCAGTGCTGCATCCGTGCATTTCCTGAAAGTGCGGGTTAATAGGGCTAGGCCAAATGAAAGAACCCGATACTGGAAGGCTTCGGCCATGAAAGTGAACCTCAGGAACTTCCTGTGCTGTGGCTCTATATGAAGATATGCATCCATGAGATCGATGGTGACCAGCCAAATGTGATGTTGGGTTTGTGACATGATCGTCTTGATAGTCAGCATTTAGGACTTGAACACCGAGCGGTTCAAGCCTCGAAGATCTAGAATCAGACACAACCCCCCACCCTTCTTGGGAACCAGAAAATATCTGCTGTAATAGCCTGACTCTTTCTCTGGAAGGGGAACATGTTCTATGGCCACTTTGACCAAGAGATTTTGCAGTTCTTTCCACAGTAGACATGCCTGTCATTGTTTCACGGTAGTGGGAACCACGCCGTTGAAACAGGGAGGACGGCAAGCAAATTGAATTCTGTAGCCTCTTTCTACTGTTTCTAGAACCCACATAGAAATACCTGGCAGAAGTTTCCACACTGCCAGGTTCTCTGAGATGGGTATTATTTCGGACACTTCCTGGATGTTGAGTGTTCCGCATCCTGGATCAAGGCAGGAAGCAACGGTACACCCAACTCTTTGTTGGAAGCCTCTATCACCCCGGCTGGGTTCAAGACCGTCAGGGTTTCTTTTCCTTAGAAATCACACCCCTGAGGTCTTGCATTGGGGGCTGCTGAGGGTGACGAACTGGACCCCAGTCTTTACGAGGGGGAGCACGATTCGCCACGTTTTGTTTTAGAGCCTCCCGTCTAGAAGGACCGGGGCGGGGCTGGGTGGCCGACAGCCCCTCCACCTGAGTGAGGTGCCCACACTCAGGTCCTTCAACAGATTTAGCCTAGTGCGCTTGTAACACTGCCATAGTGTGCAGGGCAACACCAGCCTGACCTGCTGCCTGATAAGCTTTCCCCACAAGCGTGGAGGTGGTCCTGCACAGCTTTGTGGGGAGAGTAGGTCTCTTTAGCGATGATGCCGAGCCAGGCGAGAGAAAACCCGCAGGTGTCTCTTCTACCGGCGGCATCATCGAATACCCCCGAGCTTCAGCACCCACGATAGTTGAATACACCAACGTCGAGGGCACGAAGACACGGGAAGTATAAATTTCCTCCATAAAGAAAATACTTGTTATGGAGGTCATAGAAGAAAGAAAGGGACTGATATAGAGTTCCATTCCCTCTTTTATTTAAGCTGGGTCTGGGGAGAGAGCGAGGGAAAGGGACGAACCCGTCTCTCGCTCCTCAGCCAGATCCATGTGAGAGCACGAATGAAAAGTGGGCGCTGACTCCCGGAAGTAAGCGAGGCGAGCACGAAGCATTTTGCCCGAAAGCAGATCGCAATGTTCGCATTTTTCTCTTAATTCCACAGCCGCTTTATTATTATGCGCAGGATTTACAGAGGTTCAGTGTCCTCGTGAACCGAAGAGGCGCCGAGGCGCGCTTCAGGCTTACGAGGATCAGCTGGATCTGCGGAGAGAGCGAGCGCAAGAGATGAACCCGTCTCTCGCTCCTCAGCCAGATCCATACGAGAGCCCCTCCCAAACAGAGCAAAACTGATGCGTGTCCTCTTCAGCTATAGAGCGAAAACAGGGGAACACGCATCGTTTACGGCTTTCAGTCATTCTCTCTTTCTTTTAAAAATATATATATTTTCTAGACAGAAGAGAAAGGAGAAAAGGTTAACTACACACTCCCTCACAAATTCTAATTCCTAGCAGAGGAAAGAAAGTTTTGACAGGGTTTGTAAAACACACACACACAAACATAGAATCGCTCTGAAAAAAGAGGATCTGACGACATCTGGTGACGCATCCATTTATAGCCTGGCCACAGGTGCATCTAATGACTACATCAGCCGAGGCTATAAATTCCGGTCAATGTTCATTGACGTGTTACACACATATTCACAGCTAGTTCACAACTAGGATCGTTCCCATAGCTCTTAGCAAAGCGCAGCATCATAGTGAAGCTTTTTGTAAAGGGAACTAGTTATGACTGATAACAACATTTCAATCGTCCGTCCAAATAACAGTAACATTTCACAATTCTTGATGCCAACTTTGATACCACAGCAAACATTGATAATATGCAGCTCAACACACTTTATTTAGCCTATTTAAAACGTTAAATATCAATGTAAATAAAACATTAAAACAACAGCATATATCTGAATGTATTTCAAGTATGTTCCTATAAAATATTTTAATTACAATTGTTTTTTTTTTTCAATGTTTTGAAGTTTAATTAAACTGGAACAAATAAATTCATAAACTGTGTTTCCACTACATGCGTTCAGCAGCAGCGCCGCTGCAGTCACATCGTTCATTAATATCTATAACCCTTGATAACGCCAGTTAGATGCACGATTTCTACACACACTACACACACACTACATACACATACACTCACACACAAATACACTCACACACTACACACACACACACTACACACAAATACACTCACACAATACACACACACACACACACACACACAAATACACTCACAAACACTACACACACACACACACACACACACACTACACACAAGTACACTCACAAACTCTACACACACTACACACACACTACATACACAAACACTACACACACACACACACACTACACACACTCACAAACACTACACACAAACACACACACACACACAAACATTACACACATATATAATCACAAACACTACACACACACACACACACACACACAAACTCTCTCACACACTCACACACACACAAACACTACACACATACACACACACTACACACACATACTACACACACTACACACACACACAAACTACACACACACACACACACTACACACACACACACACACTACACACACACACTACACACACACTACACACACTACAAATACACTCACAAAAACTACACACAAATACACTCACACACACTACACATACACATACACTCACACACACACACACTACACACAAATACACTCACACACACTGCACACACAGACAATCACACACACACTGCACACACATACACTCACACACACACACACACAAATACACTCACAAACACTACACACAAATACACTCACACACACATACACTCACAGCACACATACACTCACACACACTACACACAAATACACTCACAAACACTATACACAAATACACTCACACACACTACACACTACACACAAATACACTCACACACACATACACTCACACACACTACACACAAATACTACAAACACACACACTACACACACACACACACACTAACTACACACTACAAACACACACACTACACACTACAAACACACAAATACACTCACAAACACTACACACTACAAACAAATACACACACACACTCACAAACACTACACACACACTACACACACACACACACACACACACAAACTCTCTCACAAACACTACACACACACACACACACTACACACACACACACACACACTAAACACACACACACACACACACTACACACACACACACACTCATTACAAATACACTCACACACACTACACACACATACACTCACACACACACACACACACACACACACACACACACACTGCACACACACTACACACAAATACACTCACAAACACTACACACAAATACACTCACACACACTGCACACACATACAATCACACACACACACACACACACACACTAAGCACACACATACACTCACACACACTACACACAAATACACTCACAAACACTACACACAAATACACTCACAACACTACACACACATACACACACACACTACACACAAATACACACACACATACTACAAACACAAACACACACACTACACACACACTACACACTACAAACACACACACTATACACTACAAACACAAATACACTCACAAACACTACACACTACAAACAAATACACACACACACACTCACAAACACTACACACACACTACACGCACAAACACTACACACACATATAATCACAAACACTACACACACACACACACACAAACTCTCTCACACACTCACACACACAAACACTACACACATACACACACACACTACACACACACACAAACTACACACACACACACACACACTATACACTACAAACACACAAATAAACTCACAAACACTACACACTACAAACAAATACACACACACACTCACAAACACTACACACACAAAAACTACACACACATATAATCACAAACACTACACACACACACACACACACACACTATACACTACAAACACACAAATACACTCACAAACACTACACACTACAAACAAATACACACACACACACTCACAAACACTACACACACAAAAACTACACACACATATAATCACAAACACTACACACACACACACACACACAAACTCTCTCACACACTCACACACACAAACACTACACACACTACACACACACACACAAACTACACACACACACACACACACACACAAACTACACACACACACACTACACACACACACCACACACACTACACACACTACACACATTACAAATACACTCACAAACACTACACACAAATACACTCACACACACTACACACAAATACACTCACACGCACTGCACACACATACAATCACACACACACATACACTCACACACACTACACACAAATACACTCACAAACACTACACACAAATACACTCACAAACACTACACACACACATACACTCACACACACTACACACACATACACTCACACACACTACACACAAATACACACACACATACTACAAACACAAACACACATACTACACACACACACACACACACACAGACACTCACACACACTACACACAAATACATACAAATACACTCACACACACTACACACACACAAACACTCACACACACTACACACAAATACACTCACACACATTACACACACACACACACACACACTACACACAAATACACTGACACACACTACACACAAATACACTGACACACACTACACACAAATACACTCGCACACAAATACACTCACACACAAATACACACACACACACACTACACACAAATACACTCACACACACACACACACACTCACACTCACACACACACACACACACACTACAGGCTACAAACACAAACACACACAAATACACTCACAAACTACACACACACTACACACTACAAACAAATACACACACACACACACTCACAAACACTACACACACATACACTACACACATTACAAACAAACACACTCACACACACTACACACACACTACACACAAATACACTCTCACTCACTACACACAAATACACTCACACACACTACAAACAAACACACTCACACACTATACACACACACTACACACAAATACACTCTCACTCACTACACACAAATACACTCACACACACACACACACACACACTACACACACTCACACACACACACACACTCACACACACACACAAAAATACTCTCACTCATATACACACACACACACACTACACATAAAAACACACACAAAAACACTCTCACTCACACACACACACACACACACACACTACACACACACTCACTCACTCACTCACACTCACTCACTCACACACACACACACACACACACACACACACACACTCACTCACACACACTCACACACACACACAGTGACATCACTGTTTTGCAGTCGAACAAAGGTTGTTCGCATTTGCCTGAAAATATTAACATATTTCTTTGAGCGGTTTCTTTATATATTATTATTTTCTTTATATAATCCCTTTTTCTCCCAATTTTGGAATGCCCAATTCCCGCTACTTAGTAAGTCCTCGTGGTGGTGCGGTTACTCGCCTCAATCCAGGTGGTGGAGGACGAGTCTCAGTTGCCTCCACCTCTGAGACCGCCAATCCGCGCATCTTATCACGTGACTCATTGTGCATGACACCGCGGAGACTCACAGCATGTGGAGACTCATGCTACTCTCCACGATCCACACACAACTCACCACACGCCCCATTGAGAGAACCACTAATCACCACCACGAGGAGGTTACCCCATGTGACTCTACCCTCCCTAGCAACTGGCCCAATTTGGTTACCCCATGTGACTCTACCCTCCCTAGCAACCGGGCCAATTTGGTTACCCCATGTGACTCTACCCTCCCTAGCAACCGGGCCAATTTGGTTACCCCATGTGACTCTACCCTCCCTAGCAACCGGGACAATTTGGTTACCTCATGTGACTCTACCCTCCCTAGCAATTGGGCCAATTTGGTTACCCCATGTGACTCTACCCTCCCTAGCAACCGGGCCAATTTGGTTACCCCATGTGACTCTACCCTCCCTAGCAACCGGGCCAATTTGGTTACCCCATGTGACTCTACCCTCCCTAGCAACCGGGACAATTTGGTTACCCCATGTGACTCTACCCTCCCTAGCAATTGGGCCAATTTGGTTACCCCATGTGACTCTACCCTCCCTAGCAACCGGGCCAATTTGGTTACCCCATGTGACTCTACCCTCCCTAGCAACCGGGACAATTTGGTTACCCCATGTGACTCTACCCTCCCTAGCAACCAGGCCAATTTGTTTACCCTATGTGACTCTACCCTCCCTAGCAACCGGGCCAATTTGTTTGCCCCATGTGACTCTACCCTCCCTAGCAACCGGGCCAATTTGGTTCCCCCATGTGACTCTACCCTCCCTAGCAACCGGGACAATTTGGTTGCTAAGGAGACCTGTCTGGAGTCACTCAGCACTTAGGTCGTTACAGGTGTGTGTTTGAGTAAAATGAACATTTATGTTTTATTCTATAAAGTACTGACAACATTTCTGCCAAATTCCAAATATAAATATTGTCATTTAGAGCATTTATTTGCAGAAAATAACAACTGCTCAAATAACAAAAGATGGCGTGTTTTCAGACCTCGAACACAAATAAACGGATCGGTGATGATCTGATGGTGCTTCAGAAAGGTTCAAGTCAGACAGATTCATCTTCATGAACATGAAATCTGTGAATGACAATCAGGATTATTCCATTCTCTATCGGTGACCTATCGGTGACCTATCGTCAGGTTGGTTTCCTGAACACAGTAAACACTGTGACCATTTCATTATCTTGGAGACACAAATGACACTTCAGAGACTCATGGCAACATCAGCTCATGTGATTCTCCTCACCTTCAGGCCACGGTTTGGGCGGTCCGTTGTGGTTCTGACCCTGAACTCCAGACGGGACTCCAGAGGGTCCTGGTGGGGGCATGTTGGGTCCAATCATCCCTGCAGAACAACCAGCACAAACTACCCCTTTACTAGAGTCACCACACTGGACTGCAGTGCAGATGAATGTTCAACACGCTCAACTATTAAACACCGCGACACCTTTATCTAATCTGTTTTTAAATCAGAAGTCACTTAATGTTCATCAGAACTGTGTTTGATTTCATGCTTCAAAGTGCTGAACTAGTAATATTTGGAAACGATATTGTCTTAAAGCTGCAGTATGTACCATTTGTCATGTAATATTTGCCAATATGTGAACGGCTTGTAATGCAACTTAAAAAATGAGCCCTTCCCGGACTTCCTTTGTTGCCTATTAAAGCCTGTAGTCTGATTTTCATGGGAAGGGAGCGGGTCGTTTTTGCCGGGAAAATCCAAAGGATGTGACGTTTATGCTCATGAGAGTCTCAGTGCTTCTCTTCCGCTAATCAACAGCGACAACAAACTGCAACACTAGATAACGTTATCTTAGAAATCCGGCAAACGTCCGGCTCCCAGCACAACACCGACTCCTACACACACTCAGACTAAGACAAAAACAGATTTATCTACCGAGTCCCGTCTGGATAAGCGGGAACGTGATCGAGTGAAAACTAGTGTGAACATCGGCAGGGCGTTTGATTCCTGGAGGGACCTCCGTTCGGTTTTGGGGATCAGTACCGACCCTGAATTGGCATTCTTCTTATTGGACAGGCAAACTTACATAACTGCAAAGCGTGTGAAATATAGTCCATAAGGATTGATCCGTGTCATTTTAGCTAACTTAATCTTGCCTGCTAACGCTGAAAAAACGCAAGCTACCTTGCTTCATAACTTTCAAATAAATTCAACGGTCTTCTCTTTATACTAAAAGTCAGGTATACAGGACAAATTTAAGCAAATACGCTGGTTACTTGATCGTAGTACAATATATGACATATAAAACATACAACAGTGCCACAGTAAAGTGTCTAGTGTAGTTCAGTAGTATGTAGCCGTATGTGTGGATCAGTATGCTATGCTAGTTTTAGTTTAATCTCAAAATTTGAAGTATATCAATCATAACTTTGTCATTTTAATTACGCTACCTCATCTGTCAACATGATGACAGTGGATCACGTTCAGTCCCTTTGTACATTAAGTCATTGTTTTGTTAGATGCCCGTGACACTATGGAGTGTGTGTGTGAGCGCGAGCAACAGGCTGCAGTTCATTGAACGGCCACAGGTGTCACTATGGAGTGTGTGTATGAGCGCGAGCAACAGGCTGCAGTTCACTGAACGGCCACAGGTGTCACTATGGAGTGTGTGTATGAGCGCGGGCAACAGGCTGCAGTTCACTGAACGGCCACAGGTGTCACTATGGAGTGTGTGTGTGAGCGCAAGCAACAGGCTGCAGTTCACTGAACGGCCACAGGTGTCACTATGGAGTGTGTGTATGAGCGCGAGCAACAGGCTGCAGTTCACTGAACGGCCACAGGTGTCACTATGGAGTGTGTGTATGAGCGCGAGCAACAGGCTGCAGTTCACTGAACGGCCACAGGTGTCACTATGGAGTGTGTGTATGAGCGCGAGCAACAGGCTGCAGTTCACTGAACGGCCACAGGTGTCACTATGGAGTGTGTGTGTGAGCGTGAGCAACAGGCTGCAGTTCACTGAACGGCCACAGGTGTCACTATGGAGTGTGTGTGTGAGCGTGAGCAACAGGCTGCAGTTCACTGAACGGCCACAGGTGTTACTAATAACAAGCGTTTCTCAATCTGACATACTGCACCTTTAATTAAAGCAGCTTTAACAGGTTATTTGGGCCTAATTTGAATACTTGATGCAGTTTGAAGAGAGCTTTAAAGATGAAGCTTAAATAACCCTTAAAACTCTTGTGGACATTAAATATTTTGATATCCATACAGTATAAAGTTTAAATAGATTTACATTTTGTTGTTTAGCAGACACTTTTATGCAAATCGACTTGTTCACTAATTGACTAAATGTAAATAAATAAATTGAAGGATGGACAGATCAAAGTTTTGATGAGAAACTGCCCAAAATTTCCCAAGAAAATGTGGTTATTTTGGGTCTCATTTTTGTTTGTATTCATGAAATAATTGACTAAATCTTCATCAGAAGATAAATAGAAATATCCAGAGAGTCACATGGGTTAGGACATTATGACAGAATTATAATATTTTTGTGGTGAACCATTCCTGTCCTTTAAATCGAATATCTGTCTGTTATCTTTATGAAAGTGTTTTCAGCTCAACTCTGCATTATACAGTGAATATAACTGAATGTGTTGGAGAAATCTCACCATGGGCTCTGCTGAAGCCAACACCTCCTCCTCCAGGTGGCACTGCAGTCAGACTCTGACCCTGCTGCATGCCTGGCATTGGACGCTTGCCCTGCACTGCCATCTGCAGGTGGTCAGGGAGCGGCTGCCCACGAGCCAGCATCTTATATGCCATGATCTGTGCCCGCAGCTGGTGCAGCTGACTCTGATTGAAGGGTGTGGGGGGGCCGGCGGCACCGCTCACAGAACCAGACGAGGCGCTTTGGGCTCCCGGGCGGTTCTGCTGCGGTATAGGCTGAGTGTCTACACCCTCTAACGGGACACTAGAGCCTGAGGTGGAGAGCAGAGGACCTGATGGAGGCCCGCTCCCAGACACAGGACTGGACACGTGTTCTGAAGCGCCCAGTGGTGACGGGTAGCCTGCACGAGGAGAGAGACGTCATGTGATTAAAGGACACAAGTGTGATCTAATCGTACATCATTAGTTCAAATAAATGCACTTATGCGTGTCCAATGAAATTCTACAACTTAGAAAAAGCTTGTGAACTCCAAAACAACCAACAAAACTGCAGGATATTGAAGAAAACCCCAGTCAGACTGTATTAAACACAGCTTCACATGTTTGTAGTGTGTTGAGATACACGGACGTGTGTGTGTGTGTGATATAAACCTTGAGAGTGCTGCTCCATCGGACTTCCTGGACGTGTCATCACGTGTCCGGCTCTCATCGTGACAACCTTCATCTGACTGAAGCGAGCGTCTTCTGGAAGATTCTCCTCCACCGGCTTCAACACAAACATCACAATAAGCAGAAATATAATGTCTGTTTGACGACAAACTCTCACATGGAGATGTTTGACCTTGTGCATGTGATGGAGGTTTTCCGGGTTGTATCCTGCAGACGTCTGCTGAGGAAAAGTGTGTGTTGTTGAAGTCGGGGGTCCGGGACTGGGGCCCATCATACTGTGTGAAGATCCAGGGGACAGTCCTGATCCCAGAACAGCTCCAGGAGACGGGCCCGGACCGGGTGAGGGCCCTGGACAGGACGTCCCTCCTAACGGGGGCTCTGGGGTGGACATCCGTCTGCACCCAATAAAAATGGAAGCACAAAGTAAACTGGATATACACGGACTGTTTGTGTACATGAAACAGCAGCTTTAATGTTTACAGAAAGGGTTAGTGATCTGTAAAATAGAATATATTGACTGAAGAACACTTTAATCTACAGATCTCATTTACATGAAATGACATTTATACATATATAGATATATATACATATACATTATGATGTTCTGCATCTGGAGAAAAATGGTTTTATGTAGATTAAACACAATTTCTTGCAGTATTTTAGAGATAAGGACTGAGAGTCAGTTTGATCTGATAAGTTTTTAATGACCGTGTGAATGATGAAATGCGTTTAATTCGGCTGATTGTGTGAATGAATATATTCCGGCATATTTAACACGTGAAACAGATAACCGTTCACGGAAATCAAATGAACATTTGAGGGGAACAGAAAATGTCGTCGGTGATTAAATTCGGACTGTTCATTTATAGACGCTGATATGACGCTGTTTATTATATTGGCAACCGATGCATGTGCATAATAATGCTTTGTGTGTTTGTCACAGACTTACCGGCGATATAATGAATGATGCGGATAACGGACTCACGGCATCACCGCACGAGCGCCGCCCGACATTCCGGTTCTCCGTTCGTTCGGTGGATGTTCATGTACGGAGCGCCGCTGCGGACAAAGAGATTCAAGCGCTTTTAGACTCACGACACACACGGATCTTCTGCCTTTTAAATCATTGAGAATTATTTGTAAAATTTGAGCTAGTCTGTTATTCACTGATGATTGTATAATAGACCTGATACAGTCTTTGGTGCTTTTATCACAAGTATAACCTCACAACTCTTATAACTCCAAACTCACATGGTGCATTCATTTAGATAATAAACATCTCTCACCACACAACCACTGATTCAAAATATAAGTTACTTGTGAAATGTCATGATGGTTAAATCGCCAAAACACAACATAATGATATCTGTTCAGTTTAGTCCATTTAACTACCAATAACAAACAATGCAACATACATGTTTCAAATCGCCCTTAGAAGTGCTGAAAGTAACATGTTACAGTTTCACATTAGCAACAATGTTACATTACAGAATATCTGTCTTATGTGTGATCGAGCTGTGATCAATCTCTACAATCATTTGGGCAAATTGTGTTTTTCAGATAGAATTGTAAGTGAACTCGCTATAATCAAATGTATGTATTCACTCAATGAGAGGTGCAGTGCTGTAAGAGCCAAATAATGTCCTACGTTCTACCACACCATCTTCAGAGATATCTGCGGACATGGAGATGTTTCCTCCACGTTGTCCAGGTGCTTGTACAGTGGCCCGTTGGCCGATGAGGTTTGGACAGTTTAAAGGTTGTTTCTCTCAAAAGCACCAGGTAAATGTGTTTCATTGATACCTGCTGCCTCTCCAAAGGTTGGCTACTGATGGTAGGCTGATGTATGCCACATTGGCAAAGGTGTCATTGTTCTCCTCAATTGCCAGCTTCATTTCCGACAACCGTATATCATTCCTGCCCCTCACCATTTCCACCACTACCCACTCCTGCTGGTCAGTCAGCACACGGGCACCACTATGGGGTTTTCTGTCAATTCTAAGCATAGAACAGAGTATACTGTCAATAGATCATAAGAATACTGTAACATGTTTTATGAATTTACATGAATTACAACTTACTGTAAATGTAATGGTAAAGCACAGCATAAATCCTCCAGACTTACAGGATATCTTGCTGGAAAGTTCAGATGATAGAATTGACGGTTGATCTTTTTAGATTTGGATTAAGGTCTCAGTTTACCACATGATCAACAATGATGGCCCAGACTTCATTAGAGACAACAGTTCTGCCTCCCTCTCTCTGATGTCCTCACAGCTCATCAGCGACTCAAACAGTGAAGTTCATATAATGTCCAGTACAGAGAAGATCTACTGATCAAAGTGATGAAGATGAGGACACACAGCAGGACATTCTCGATGAAATGTTCACTTTTAAAGCCTAATTGTTTGTCATCCAACAGGTTGTTCTAAATGTCTGAATCAGACAGAGAGCTGATTGTAAATAACTTGCTCAAACTTGCAGCTGTTAGATGTTAGGAGTGTGTTGACGATGTGTGAGAAAGATAAAGAAAATGTACAAATTCTTAACCATGGATTATATTTAAGATGCAGTATTTAAAGGGACAGTTCGCCCAAAAATGAAAGTTCTCTCATCATTTACTCACCTTCATGCCATCCCAGATGTCTATGACTTTCTTCTGCAGAACACAAATTAAGATTTTCAGAAGAATATTTCAGCTCAGTGTAAGTGAATGGTGACCAGAACTTTTAAGCTCCAAAAGCACATAAAGTCAACATAAAAGTAACCCCTAAGACTCCAGTGGTTTAATCCATGTGTTCAGAAGAGATATGATAGGTGTGGGTGAGAAACAGATCAATATTCAAGTCATTTCAATCTCAGCTTTCAATTTCTTCTTTTGTTTTTGGTGATTCACATTCTTTGTGCATATCTCCACCTACTGGGCAGGGAGGAGAATATATAGAAAAAATAAAAAAAAGACTTAAAGCTGCTGCAAGTTATTTTTTCATGGAAATTTCTGCAAACAATTTTCCTACACCATGAAAGATATTACTGAAATAAGTGTTGTGAGATATCTCACGGTCTCTGTGACTGTTGTCTCTGATGCTTTCAATCTGTCGATCAATTTGCACGTTCTCATAGTCTTGTAGCAAATTATTGAGACTTAATGCCATTTTTATGCCATGTTGTTCATAACAGTTGTCAGTTGAGGGCGCTATTTCACTGCTGTAGTTTTTCTGCATGATGTCGGTCTCAATGAAGCTCATTTGGTATATTTGGAGGGCGGGGTTTTGGAAAGAAGGGGCGTGCCTAGTTCAACGGCTCAGTCTCGTGGAAGGAGATTGGATAAAATCGCTCACAGCACCTTTAAATATTGATCTGTTTCTCACCCACACCTAACATATCACTTCTGAAGACATGGATTAAACCACTGGAGTCTTGTGGATTACTTTTATGCTGCCTTTCTGTGATTTTTGGAACTTCAAAGTTCTGGTCACTTTTCACTTGCATTGTATGGACATGCAGAGCTTAAATATTCTTCTAAACATCTTTATTTGTGTTCCGCAGATGAAAGAAATTCACACATCTGGGATGGCATGAGGGTGAGTAAATGATGACAGAATTTACTTTTTGGGTGAACTATCCCTTTAACTTAATTTAAACATCTTAATAGAAGTCTTTAGGGGGTCCTGACAAAATGCTACAGTAAAACCATAGATATTCTCACTCACGTCTACATATTCTGCAAAAATATAAGTGTGTACTCAAGGACTTTGTTGATGAAAATATTGGCAGTCATTTTAAAAGTTTTGGATCTTTTACACACGTTTAACCAGCAGATATCCTCAACGTGCTTTAAAATGTTTATTTCATTGAGGCGATATCTGATAGCTGTATGGACTGAAACATAAAATAGCTTTTTTGTTATGAACAGATTTTATTGATTCCATCCACAAGAAAGACAAACACAACATAAAATACGGAATCATCTCCCCGTACCAGTCCCGAAATGAGCATTCCCCAGCCATTTTCCACCCCCTAAGGGTAATTTGTCTGCCAACCATAACTCCGGCTAGGACCCAACTTTTTAAGTGACTATCCCCAATATTAATGATCGCCACATCGCCAGCTGCAGAGTCAGGGGCAAAATGAAATCTGAGTGCCCAATACATCACACGTGAAACTCTGAAACTTCAACCAAAATTCTTGGATCTTAAGACACCACCAAAACACATGGGTTGTGTCCCCATCTTCTGACTGGCATTGCCAGCAAGTGGGTGTGTCTTTAAGACCAAGCCTATACAATCTAGAGGGTGTCCAGTAAAATCGATGTAAAATATTAAATTGCATCAGTCGCACCCTTGCATCTCTAGATGTAGAATTCATGCCCACACTCCCTCCTCCAATACCAAGATTAAATCTTTCTCCCATAATCTCTTGATTGAAGTTAAAGCTCCGCCCCTCAGACTCAGAATTATCAGGAGTAACACACTGATGCCTCATGACCTTTCCCAAAAGCAGTAATCACCTCTCTTAGAGTATCTGCTGCTTTAGGGGGGTGTATGCTGCTCCCAAAAATAGTTCAAAGCAGGTGGTGCAGATGTAAATATCTAAAGAACTGAGATCTGGGAATCCCAAGATTCAGAATCCCTCATACAGGACACCGAGTGTAGTAACCCCCTCCCCCCCCCCCACAATCCACTCTCATACAGGACACCGAGTGTAGTAACCCCCTCCCCCCCCCCCCCACAATCCACTCTCATACAGGACACCGAGTGTAGTAACCCCCCCCCCCCCCCACATAATCCACTCTCATACAGGACAACGAGTGTAGTAACCCCCCTCACAATCCACTCTCATACAGGACACCGAGTGTAGTAACCCCCCTCACAATCCACTCTCATACAGGTCACCGAGTGTAGTAACCCCCCTCACAATCCACTCTCATACAGGACACCGAGTGTAGTGACCCCCCTCACAATCCACTCTCGCACTTAGGGAACTGTATGGCAGTATAAGTGAACAGGAAACCGCGCACCCTGAGGCCGCGTTGATTGTTGCCGGGGACTTCAACAAAGCCAACTTCAAAACAATAGCACCAAAATACCACCAACACATCAGCTTTAACACACGAGGGGACCGGGTTTTGGATCATTGCTATTCTCCTTTCCGGGATGGCTACAAATCCCTCCCCCGCCCACCATTTGGCAAATCTGACCACTCTTCCATTCTGCTTCTGCCCGCTTACAGGCAGAAACTGAAACAGGAAGCACCCGCCCTCAGAATGATCCAGTGCTGGTCGGACCAATCAGACTCTGCGCTACAGGACTGTTTTGATCACGCGGACTGGGAGATGTTCCGGTCTGCCTCCGATGACGACATCGAGGTTTACGCTGATAGCGTAACGTGTTTCATCAGAAAGTGCGTAGAGGACGTTGTTCCGACAAAAAATATACGGATCTACCCCAACCAGAAACCCTGGGTTAACGGCGATGTTCGCGTGGCACTTACTGCGCGGACCACCGCTTTTAATTCCGGGAACGCGGAGGAGCGTAAACAAGCCAGTTATGCCCTCCGTAACTCCATCCGTGCAGCCAAACGCCAGTACAGGCACAAAATTGAAGAACAGTTTAACACCACTGACTCCAGAAGTATGTGGCAGGGAATTAACACCATCACGGACTATAAACGGAATAAAAACTCCGCCATGAACACCGCTGCCTCTCTCCCGGACGAGCTTAATACTTTTTATGCTCGTTTCGAGGACAACACCACTGCCCTCACAGAGAGAGCACTCGCGGCCGATACTACAGATGATGGTTCACTCTCCGTCTCTGTTGCGGATGTAACCCGATCCTTTCGACGGGTGAACATCCGTAAAGCCGCGGGTCCAGACGGCATTCCGGGCCGCGTCATCAGAGCATGCGCGAACCAACTGGCTGGTGTTTTTACGGACATTTTCAACTTGTCCCTATCCCTGTCTGTAGTCCCCACATGCTTCAAAACATGAACCATTGTGCCTGTACCGAAGCAATCAAAAATCACTTGCTTAAATGATTGGCGTCCTGTTGCCCTCACCCCCATCATCAGCAAATGCTTTGAGAGGTTGATCAGAGATCACATCTGCTCTGTTCTGCCCACCTCTTTGGACCCATTGCAGTTTGCCTACCGTAACAACCGCTCCACTGATGATGCCATTGCATCTACAATACACACTGCTCTATCCCACCTGGAAAAAAGGAACACATATGTGAGAATGCTGTTTGTAGACTACAGCTCAGCATTCAACACCATAGTGCCCTCCAAGCTTGATGAGAAACTCCGGGCTCTGGGCTTAAACAGCTCGCTGTGCAGCTGGATCCTGGATTTCCTGTCAGGCAGACGTCAGGTGGTTAGAATGGGCAGCAACATCTCCTCATCACTGACCCTCAACACTGGAGCCCCGCAGGGCTGTGTTCTCAGCCCACTCCTGTATTCCCTTTACACACATGACTGTGTGGCAACACATAGCTCCAATGCCATCATTAAGTTTGCTGACGATACGACGGTTGTAGGTCTGATCACTGACAATGATGAAACGGCCTACAGAGAGGAGGTGCACACTCTGACACGCTGGTGTCAGGAGCACAACCTCTTCCTCAACGTCAGTAAAACCAAGGAGCTTGTGGTGGACTTCAGGAAGAAAGACAGAGAACACAGCCCCATCACCATTAATGGAGCACCGGTGGAGAGAGTCAGCAGCTTCAAGTTCCTCGGTGTCCACATTACTGAGGAACTCACATGGTCCGTCCACACTGAGGCCGTTGTGAAGAAGGCTCACCAGCGCCTCTTCTTCCTGAGACGGCTGAGGAAGTTCGGAATGAACCACCACATCCTCACACGGTTCTACACCAGTACTGTAGAGAGCATCCTGACTGGCTGCATCACCGCCTGGTACGGCAATAGCACCGCCCACAACCGCAAAGACCTGCAAAGGGTGGTGCGAACTGCCAGAAACATCATCGGAGGTGAGCTTCCCTCCCTCCAGGATATATATAACAGACGGTGTGTGAATAAAGCTCGGAGGATCATCAGAGACTCCAGTCACCCGAGTCATGGGCTGCTTTCACTGCTTCCATCAGGCAGGCGGTATCGCAGCATCAGGACCCGCACCAGTCGACTACATGACAGCTTCTTCCCACAAGCAATAAGACTTTTGAACACATGATCTCTCACGATCAACAATCAGCACTGCACTTTATTAATCATCAGTCTGTCAATATATTCTCCCAATTCAATTAGTGTTTATTTATATTTATACCCGTATCTAGTGTATGTGTATTCTACATTGTGTGTATTGTGTACATTTGTTATGTAAATTGTTGTGTAAGTATGTGTACATTTGTTATGTAAATTGTTTTGTGTAAATATGTTGTTTATTGTAAAGTGGTTTATGTCTCGTCACTGTCATGACTGCTATGTTACACGGAACTGCACACAAGAATTTCACCTACTGTTGCACTCGTGTACACAGTAGTGTGACAATAAAGTGATTTGATTTGATTTGATTTGATCATACAGGACACCGAGTGTAGTAACCCCCCTCACAATCCACTCTCATACAGGACACAGAGTGTAGTGACCCCCCTCACAATCCACTCTCATACAGGACACCGAGTGTAGTGACCCCCCTCACAATCCACTCTCATACAGGACACCGAGTGTAGTGACCCCCCTCACAATCCACTCTCATACAGGACACCGGGTGTAGTGACCCCCTCACAATCCACTCTCATACAGGACACAGAGTGTAGTGACCCCCCTCACAATCCACTCTCATACAGGACACCGGGTGTAGTGACCCCCCTCACAATCCACTCTCATACAGGACACCGGGTGTAGTGACCCCCTCACAATCCACTCTCATACAGGTCACCGGGTGTAGTAACCCCCCTCACAATCCACTCTCATACAGGACACCGAGTGTAGTGACCCCCCTCACAATCCACTCTCATACAGGACACCGGGTGTAGTGACCCCCTCACAATCCACTCTCATACAGGACACCGGGTGTAGTGACCCCCCTCACAATCCACTCTCATACAGGACACCGAGTGTAGTAACCCCCCTCACAATCCACTCTCATACAGGACACCGAGTGTAGTGACCCCCCTCACAATCCACTCTCATACAGGACACCGGGTGTAGTGACCCCCCTCACAATCCACTCTCATACAGGACACCGGGTGTAGTGACCCCCCTCACAATCCACTCTCATACAGGACACCGAGTGTAGTGACCCCCCTCACAATCCACTCTCATACAGGACACCGAGTGTAGTAACCCCCCTCACAATCCACTCTCATACAGGACACCGAGTGTAGTAACCCCCCTCACAATCCACTCTCATACAGGACACCGAGTGTAGTGACCCCCCTCACAATCCACTCTCATACAGGACACCGAGTGTAGTGACCCCCCTCACAATCCACTCTCATACAGAACACCGAGTGTAGTAACCCCCCTCACAATCCACTCTCATACAGGACACCGAGTGTAGTGACCCCCTTTCACAATCCACTCTCATACAGGACATTGAGTGCAGTGACCCCCCTCACAATCCACTCTCATACAGGACACCGAGTGTAGTAACCCCCCTCACAATCCACTCTCATACAGGACACCGAGTGTAGTACCCCCCTCACAATCCACTCTCATACAGGACACCGAGTGTAGTGACCCCCCTCACAATCCACTCTCATACAGGACACCGAGTGTAGTGACCCCCCTCACAATCCTGGGGGAAGAGGGCAACCCTGCTGGTTCCCCAATCCAGAGTAAAATAATCTGAAATTACTCCATTTGTTTGTACCGCCGCTACCGGGTGTCTATAAAGTAAATTATACCAATAAAATTATTCCCAAACCTGTAAATTTCCAAAATCTTAAAAAGATAATCCCATTCTACCATATCAAACACCTTTTCAGCATCAGGTGAGATGGCAGTGACTGGAGTCTGATCATTCACCACTGATCACATGATATTGATGAGACACCTGATGTTATCAGAAGAGCTGCGGCCCCCGAATAAACCCAACCTGATCTATAAGAGATGTCATAACTTTACTTAATCGCTTAGCCAAAATTTCTGACAATATTTTCACATCTAGCTGGACAGTAACTCTTTCACTCGCTTGGATCTTTGTCCTGTTTAAGAATCAGACCCATCCGGGCTTGTGTCACGGTTGGCGAAAGTTTTCCATTCTTTAATGATTCCGTATAAACTTCTAGCAAAAGTGGAGCCAGTTCTGTAGCATAAGATCTAAAAAACTCATCAGCAAAACCATCTGGCCCCAGAGAATTGCCTGTAGGTAAGGCCTTAATTACCTCGCCAAACTCCTCAAAGCTCATCTCAGAATCAAGAGAATGTTTTTGCTCAGTCATCAGTTTAGGAAGTTCTGATGTTTCCACAAAGTTTCTAATATATCCATCAGTACGTGGAACTATAAAGATCAAGATTTATTAATTAAGCATTATTAATATCAATGAGGTAAATAATTCATCATCAGCAGATTTCACTGAGGGAATGGTAGAAAAACACAGTGTGTTATAATCTGCTTTATATATCTATCCAGAGGATTTCCTGCTTTGTCCCCCGACTCAAAGTATGACTGTCTTGCCTTGAATGATCAAAACTCCACGACAAAATAGTTTTATATCTGTATTTCAATCGGGTCAATTCTCTGAGGCCATTAGACGACATTCGGTGCTTCAGCTTTGCATCGGCACTTTTAATATTCTCTTGCAACTCCACGAGTTCTCATGCTTTGGATTGTTTGGTAAATGAGGTATACTGTATGATCCGACTCCTAAGAACTGCCTTAAGTGCCTGCCAAGCCACGCCCACAGACAAGGGCGCAGATGGCACTAGGGACGGGGGGACATGACCCCCCCAGATTCATAGTGACCCGATGAAGTTTTGGTGGGTGATTGGCATACTAGTCAACTAACAGTCTGATCATGCATTGCTAGTGGTGATCAGGTAGGCCTTTGTTTACCTTTGTTCATTGTTGTTTATCCATGATTTCAAATAAGAATCCCCCAATGGCTTTTTAGTGCAAATCATTAGCCCAAATTACGCAAAGTAACTCATTTGCTGACATCTTGGTCCCCCCCAGTTAAAAAATCCTATCTGCGCCACTGCCCACAGAGGATACTGAGGACCAGTTGGTCTAAATATAAACATTTATTTCAGCCTTTAACATTTGTTGGAAATCAGGATTTTGGAAAAGGGTGTCAACACCTCTAAACTCAACAGGGCGTGATTTGAGACTAAAATATAAAAAACCCTTGATCATCAGCGTTAGGTGCATAAATATTAGCCAAAATCAACCTTTGCCCCTGAATTTCTGCTAAAACAATAATGACTCTTCCTTATTTATCTTTAATCTGTTTAAGACATTTGAATTGTAGATGTTTATTTATCAATGTAATGACTCCCCTGCTCTTACTTGAGCCAGCACTAAAGAACATGTCCACCCCAAATCTTCCCACATTTTTCAGCTCCCTGCGGGGAAAGTTGCATTTCTTGAAGAAACACTATATCATATTTCTTATGTTTAAGAAGAGAAATAACCTTCCTCCTTTTTATGGGGTGCCCAACCCATTCACATTCCATGTGGAGAGAGACAATCCACTCATACAAACATTTGACATTTTAGAGAAATTAGATTGTGTCAAAAATAAAATTATAAAGACCACATTACAACATTAGTACAATAATCAAACCCTAAACTTCCCCCTGAACCAGAGAAACAGAAAAAAAACATGCACATTAACCCGCGCACGACAGCGCCAACCGGCGTCCATCCCTCTAAACTTCCATGTACTGTGTTTAAGCATCGGATTACATGTAAGTATCGGATTGCTCAAACCCAGTGTTTCTATACAAATTTGTGTGACAGAATTACAGAACACAAGAAAATCTATAAAACAAACTCCAGCCGCTAGCAGAACCAGCACAAAAAGAAACAAAAAGGCGCTCATCTTCCTCATAGTCAAGTGGATGTTCAGTGAGTCAGTCCACTCCGCTACAATGCGAGTACCACAAAATAACTTCCTCACTCCATTGACTTTATGAAGGACATTGATTGCTGTGGGCATGTGAATGTTTTACGCCCCTCCTTTGCACCTATTCTCAATTTGGCCGGGATCATCAGTGCAAAAGCGACCTTCCATTGATGTAAGTGTTTCTCTCTTGTCAAATTAAAATAGCTTTTTTATATGCATATACAAATAAAAAATAAATATATTTTTTAAATAAAATAAAAAGTAAACTAGAATCTCAAGTCCCCAGATCTGTTTTCGTTGCATGTACACGTGTATCCAGATGAATGTCCTCAGTGAACGATTTTCAATAAGTCCCACATCTACAGGTACACCTAACCAAACACACACAACATTAAAAAATTAAGCAAGCTGAGCAAAAAAACAAGTCAAAATATTCAGTATAAAACGTTTAAAACTTAAAAACTATCCACCTGCTCTAACTTAAAATCATTAAGTGTTGAATTATTTCTAACAAAATCAGTTTATTCAGCGTCTTTTTATTAGTTTATTTGCATGTTACACTGTAAACATCCTCTGGTGTCCTCGACATGTTCGAGTTCTTCTGGTTTTATTTCTCCGGTGCTGCAGGAGGTGCTGCTTTTTCTTCCGTTCACGGTAAACAGGAGCGAGTTCCGGTCAATATCACATTTCTGCTGGATCTCTTGCTCGCTGGTGAATTTTGTTCATCATTTAAGCAAATGGACTCGTAGGATGGATTTGGTGAGTGTTCAACGCGTTTAATAGTTCAATCTTCACGAATAACGGGAAATAACGTCTGTTTAATGTGTTTATGTTCAGCTCTAGCTCTCACGCGCCGTTGCGTTTGATTCAGTGAAGTTAATCTGATCTGATCAACATTGATCTGTGCAGTATTCTTATTTAATTGATCAGTATTCATGTTTGTTGTGTAGCACATTCTCGTCTATAAGTGCCGCGGCCCGCGATGTGTGTCATGTTATTCACTCTGTTTTAGGACTTCGGGAACAATCTGCCCCAGGCTCTCTCATCTAACGCTAAACTGCCCCAGTCTCTCTCCGCTAGCGCTAAACTGCCCCAGTCTCTCTCCACTAGCGCTAAACTGCCACAGTCTTTCTCCGCTAGCGCTAAACTGCCCCAGTCTCTCTCCACTAGCGCTCCATTTCTGCCCACAGGCCGGTTTCAGCACTGCGGGCGTCCGGTGGGGGTAAAGGTCAAAGAGGAAGACGAGAGTGTGGAAGATTTCTTTCATTTCGGTGAGTATCGACACACAACTACACACACATTTACATGATTTATTTGATTTTTTTAGTCCGTGTTACAGATAATATCAAACTTGAGGGTGTATTATACAGGAAAAAAAATATTCCCAATCATAAAATGAATTATTACAATTTGAATAGAAATTGAAATTATGTTTGTTATTTTGAATATTAATAAATAATTGATCTGAGAATGTGAATATCACACATAGGCCATTATTCTATGGCAGCAAAATACCCATAGTTACACAATCACACATACAGTATATGGGTCGAGTGGAAATCGGTTCAGTTTTTTGACTTTTTCATGTCTGAAATTAAACATGTTGTGATTGATGTGTTTCATGCTGTCTGATTGACTCCCACATCCTGTTGTTGTTATTGTTTTCTCGAGCAGCGCAGCATCTTCAGCAGCAGACAGGAGAGTGTCTTACGGCGTGTTGTGGCGGAGTGAATCCTAAAGATTTGTCTCTCACAGACGCAACAAAACCCAACAGCAGACTGTCCGCCGACAGACCGTACCACTGCCAGGACTGCGGCAAATATTTCAGAATTAACGACATCAAGAGACATCAGAGAATACACAGCGGGGAAAGACCGTTCCCTTGCTTTCAGTGTGGGAAGAATTTCCCCACATCTGGCGATCTGAAAAGACACGAGAGGATCCACACAGGAGAGCGGCCTTTCCACTGTCTGCAGTGCGGCAAGAATTTCTCTGATTCGGGGCATCTCAAGCAGCACGAGAGAATGCACACAGGCGAGAGGCCGTACCAGTGCCCACAGTGCGCCAAACGCTTCTACAGGTCAGGTGACCTCAAACGGCACCAGAGAATCCACAGCGGCGAGCGGCCGTACAAATGCCTCCAGTGCGGTAAGTCTTTCTCTGATTCGGGACATTTGAGGGGCCACCAGCGCATTCACACGGGGGAGAGACCTCACCGCTGCACCCTATGCGAGAAAAGCTTCTTTAGATCCGGCGACCTCAAGAGACATCACAGGACGCACACGGGCGAGAGACCCTACCAGTGTTTCCAGTGCGGGAAGAGCTTCTCTGAGTCGGGACACCTGAAGGAGCACCGGCGGATCCACACGGGAGAGAAACCGTACCACTGCAACCAGTGCGACAAGAGCTTCTCCAGACTAGAGCGTCTGAAGGGTCACCAGAGCATCCACACGGGCGAGAGGCCCTTCCACTGCGCTCAGTGCGGCAAGAACTTCTTCCGCTCCGGAGAACTGAAGAGGCATCAGAGGATTCATAACGGCGACAGAGCGTAAACGCTTGGAGTTTGGTCATGTGATGGACATGCTGCAGGACTGATGTCACTCTTCTGATTTCACTGCATGTATGTTGATGGAGAAGGACGGCTCTTTTTACCATTAATACTCAATAGATTATGTAAACAAGATCTCTGTGACATTAATAGTTGTACTCTTCTGAACCTCTGCTCATGTGTTTAACTTCAGTTTGTGAATCGAGCGCCCCACACGTCTCTGGTTTCACCGCCACTCCCGTCATGTGGCAGTTGTACTTTACAATATCTGTATGTGTTGTCAACTGTGTGCTGTACAGGAGGATATTATTGTGGATGCTCACATTCCCTGTATTCAAACTCTTTCAAGGTTTTGTCATATTATTTCTCAAACAAATGATATCTGTGTTGTCATAGTGCAGAATTCGTAGAGAAGAATGAAGCGTTTCTGTAAACACGCATTATGCTCATGTGGATTATGTACTTTACTAGCTGCTGTAAATCACATACATGAAACACTTTTATTGTTAAATATAACACTTTTCGTCTCAAATGTTGTCACATCTATCATGAAAGAAGTTATAAAGTATAGAAGTGCTTTAACAAATGAAACAACTGTGTGTGATCAATTTGAGCACCAGGTGAATTGTGTATTAATTGAGTTTTCTCATGAAACACATTTAGATTTAGCTTTTAACCTTTTTTTACTAATTTCACACCATTTTTCAAATGGTTCATACTCATTTTTATTTTTTACTCCGTCTATATATGTGTGTGTATTATAACCATTAGTAAAGTGTGTTTGTTTAGTTTGTAAGGGTTTTAAAGCACATGCTAATACTATGACATCTGTGTGTGTTGAGGGTGTTTGGGTTCTTCACGTGCATGAGTGTTTCCTCATGTGTTAATAAACACTTCAAATGTATTTGTGCTGTTTTTTGATTAATTTATCTCAAACCGAATATTTTATTTGTAGTCTTGTGTGGCATTTTATATGAATCTATCATTACATCTTACATTTCGGAATTTTCATCTATCTATCTAGGGAGGGTAGAGTCACATGGGGTAACCTCCTCGTGGTCGCTATAATGTGGTTCTCGGTGGGGCGTGTGGTGAGTGTGTGTGGATCGTGGAGAATAGTGTGAAGCCTCCACGTGCGCTACGTCACTGCGGTAACGTGCTCAAGTCACGTGATAAAATGTGCGGATTGACGGTCTCCGATGCGGAAGCAACTGAGATTCGTCCTCCGTCACTACGCCACCACGAGGACTTAGCATATTGGGAATTGGACATTACAAATTGGGGAGAAAATACAATTTTTAAATTAAAATTGTTATACAGACAGATTTTTTCATTTTTAATTGACAATATTACAATTCCAGTGGATGAGAAGTTAACTTTGCCTTTATGCAGCTTGGAAAATTCCAGCAAATTATGTCCAGCCATGGATGTATTTTAAGGCCTACCTTCAAATTCAGTGCCTCAAAGGAAATCAGACAAGACCTCAGAATACTACTGTGGGCCTCCACAAGTCTGGTTCATCCTTGGAAGCAATTTCCAAACACCTGAAGGTGCCACGTTCATCTGTACAAACAATAGTACACAAATATAAACTCCATGTGACCACACAGTCATCATACCGCTCAGGAAGGAGACGCCATCATGTGACCACACAGTCATCATACCGCTCAGGAAGGAGACGCCATCATACCGCTCAGGAAGGAGACGCCATCATGTGACCACACAGTCATCATACCACTCAGGAAGGAGACGCCATCGTGTGACCACACAGTCATCATACCACTCAGGAAGGAGACGCCATCGTGTGACCACACAGTCATCATACCGCTCAGGAAGGAGACGCCATCATACCGCTCAGGAAGGAGACGCAACCATGTGACCACACAGTCATCACACCGCTCAGGAAGGAGACGCCATCACGTGACCACACAGCCATCATACCGCTCAGGAAGGAGACGCCATCATGTGACCACACAGCCATCATACCGCTCAGGAAGGAGACGCCATCACGTGACCACACAGCCATCATACCGCTCAGGAAGGAGACGCCATCGTGTGACCACACAGTCATCATACCACTCAGGAAGGAGACGCCATCATGTGACCACACAGTCATCATACCGCTCAGGAAGGAGACGCATTCTGTCTCCTAGAGATGAACGTAGTTTGTGTGAAAAGTGCAAATCAATCCCAGAACAACAGCAAAGGACCTTGTGAAGATGCAGGAGGAAACAGGTAGACGAGTATCTAGATCCACAGCAAAACGAGTCCTATATGGACATCACCTGAAAGGCTGCTCAGCAAGGAAGAAGCCGCTGCTCCAAAACCACCATAAAAAAGCCAGACTACAGTTTGCAAGTGCACATGGGGACAAAGATCTTACTTTTGGGGAAATGTCCTCTGGTCTGATGAAACAAGAATTGAACTGTTTGGCCGTAATGACCATCGTTATGTTTGGAGGAAAAAGGGTGAAGAACAGCATCCCAACCGTGAAGCATGGGGGGTGCAGCATCATGTTGTGGGGGTGGAGCATCATGTTGTGGGGGTGTTTGCTGCAGGAGGGACTGGTGCACTTCACTAAATAGATGATGACATCATGAGGAAGGGACATTATGTGGAGATATTGAAGCAACATCTCAAGAAGAAAAACAGACAGGAAGTTAAAGCTCGGTCACAAATGGGTCTTCCAAATGGACAATGCCCCAAGCATTCCACCAAAGTTATGACAAAATGTCTTAAGGACAACAAAGTCAAGGTATTGGAGCGGCCATCACAAAGTCCTAACCTCAATCTGAGAGTAAATTTGTAGGCAGAAAGGAAAATGTGTGTGCCGAGTTGACATCATGGGAAAATCAAAAGAAATCAGCCATGACCTCAGAAAAACAAGTCTGGTTCATCCTTGGTAGGAATTTCCAAGTGCCACATTCATCTGTACAAATAATAGTATGAAAGAATAAACACCATGGGACCATGCAGCCATCATACCGCTCAAGGAGACGCATTCTGTCTCCTAAACCTGACTCCGTTACTCCAGTGCTGTCTGGAGGAATGGGACAAAATTCCAGCAACTTGTTGAGAAAAGCTTCTGGAAGGAACCTCAAAACATTTTAACCAAGTTAAACAATAGAAAGGCAATGCTACCAAATACTAACAAGGTGTATGTAAACTTCTGACCCACTGGGAATGTGATGAAAGAAATAAAAGCTGAAATAAATAATTCTCCCCACTATTATTCTGACATTTGTCATTCTTAAAATAAAGTAGTGATACGAACTGACCTAAAACAGGGAATGTTTTCTACCATTAAATATCAGATATTGTGAACTACTGAGTTTAAATATATCTGTCCATCCATCCATCCATCCATCCATCCATCCATCCATCCATCACGTCAAAGAGAAAACGTCTATTTTAGATATTTAATTTATACGTTTATTGAATGTCGTAAAGTATTTCCGTTTGTGTGTGAACGATGTTCATTTTACGACACCTGCATCGGTTGTTTTACGGCACTGAACGGAAGTCTGGTTTCCACGGAGACGGCTGGAGGCACCGCGACTGGCGCGAGAAGGTGAGCTACAATAGGAATAAAATATCTAATTAAATGAATTTAAGATTGAGTTTAGTTCATCATAAACTATGCATTTTATGTCTTTTAATGTTTCTCCGTCGCCGAAAACAAGCGCCTGAGAGAGAATGAGCTCTCATTGTTGATAATCGCAAAACAAAACAAGCGAATGAAAAGCTAATAAGAGTTTAAAAGAATTATGTTTATCAGGGTCTCCTGTGACTCATTAACTTTGATTTGACTGATTGACGGCCGCTTGTGTTACATGAGTTTGCGAATGTTTTCAGTCGGTTGTTGGAAGGTTTGAAGTGTTTTTATCTGAGGTGTGTTGTCAGACAGGTAAGATATTCAGTAGGTGTTACGATGTCACTGTAAACTCTCTGACAGGTGAGATTCATGCTGGTGTGTGTGTGTGTGTGTGTGTGTGTGTGTGTGTGTGTGTGTTTGGGTTTTGTGACACTAAAGAGATCTTTGAAGCGCGTCTTCAGCAGTGTTTATAGTGTTTTTAATGGATGATACTGATATCAAGAGAACAGTGAGCCGATATAATGACTGAATATTATCCACTTATTTTACACAATATTTACTCAAAATGATCTGTCAATTATCATCTTGTCTTTATCATCACAGATGTTTTTATTAAAACCATTGTTTTATTGGTTTAGTATCACACTGTTTATTTACATCCATTATTCAGTTGTGAGTTCTGCAATGATCTCCTTCACCAGTCTGTTTCTTGTTTCTCCAGAGCGTTTTCATGGAGGTCCGTAAGCCGGTTCTGGAGCTGAAGGATGTTCCACCCCCTCCCCTTCACAGCACTGCCACAAAACCCATCCCACTACAGCAACCCTGTCTCCGCCCTCTTTTGGAACCCCGCCCCCCACAGCTGCAGACAGGCAACCTATGCGTAAGCGTGTGTTCGTGCTGTGAAGCGTCCGTACACCTGCGGCAGACCTCCAGCGGGAGTGTTGATGTGGACACGGGTGGAGGGTTTCCTTTGTATCTCTCTCACTCACCGACAGACACCCGCTCTGGCCCTCACCCCCCCTCTCTCGACCGGCGGGGCCCGGAAGTGCCATTGCAGACCCCCGGAAGCTTTGGGCCACTCTCTGCCTCTGCTACACGCTGCCACGCAGCCTGCTGCGCGAGTCTGCGGCAGACACGCATCTGTCCCTCTGTGTCGGGTATCTGCCACTGTCGTGGAGACGCGCGAGTGCAGCAACACTCTTTTTCACACGGTGACCCCCCCCCACCCACTCACCTCTGCTCTAACTCACTACACCTCAGTGTTGAACGCACCCCACTCTGTGTGACAGGCACGCACTGTTTGCAGGACTGTTGGAGGAAGGTTGGTGGAACACTTGTCACACTTCTTTTAAAGGGTTAGTTTACCCAAAAATTAGAATTCTGTCATCGTTTACTCACCCTCATTTTGTTTGAAACCCACATGACTTTACTATATTTGTGAAATACAATTTCATGGCACCTGTTCATACAATGTGAGTGTATGGCGAGTCATTCTGTGTGACATCACTATTTGTGTTCCACGAAAGGAAGTCACATGGGTTTGAAATGAGTGTGTGAAATGATGACAATTTGATTTAGGGTGAGCTGTTCATTTAATTCTGGGAGTATATCCTTCAGTTCGACAGAGAGAGAGAGAGAGAGAGAGAGAGAGAGAGAGAGAGAGAGAGAGAGAGAGAGAGAGAGAGAGAAAGGCCTGAATGTGGTAAAACATGCTTGATGAAATTATATGAAGTCTGTCTTGAATCTCTGCTGCTTTCAGAGTTTGGGTGTCGACTCCGAGAAGGTTTGGCCAAACATTCCTCCTCCCGTCCCTGTGCCATTGTGCAACGGCTGTGGGGTGACGGGAACGCCCTCTGATGGTCTGCTGGGTGCTCACCTCAACAAACCCACCCAGAAATATGGTCATTACACACACCAAAAACACATTCTCACAGATCATGTTTGATTTGTGCTGCTATAGTTCTAAGGGGCGTTTACGACAGACGTGTTCTTACGTTAAAGACAGGAACAGATTTTAACATGCGTGGTTTATTCATGAACACTCAACACAGTTGTCCATATGTAAATGTTTAATCCCGCCCATGATTCATCTGATTGGACTATTTTTTAAAGGGGTCATGAAATGCTTTTAATTATGTTCCTTGAGGTTATCTTATAATGTTATGAAAGTTCTTTGCACAAAACGGTCATATTTTAAAACATGATAACTTTTCCTCCTCCTGACCCTCTGTCAGAAACGCTCCGGCTGCTTCTCCTTTAAAACTTGAAAGTAAATGCCCACTGTTCTGATTAGATGGCATCAGAAAAATAGTATCCACGCCCCCCGCCGTGCATATTACTACACCATAATATATTTGATTTCACTCCGTCTTCGCACGTATTATAATTGTTTAACTCAAATATTCTTCATCTGTTTATGTATTGATTTGATAAGCTGCAGTGTAATAATGATACACGTGTTGGTGTCCTTATCAGAGGTTACTTTGCGATACATGATGGCTTACTGTTTATTACAAACACACTGATAAATGAAAGATGAGAAATAAATGGTTAATGGTGCTGTGAGCCATTTCTATCTGTACTACCACGGGACTGTTGGATTAGCCATGCCCCCTTTTTCCAAAACCCCACCCTCCAAAGATACCAAATGAGCTTTGAGACCGACATTGTGCAGAAATGGTTGATTAAAACAACAAAAGCAGCAAAACGGCACACTCAGCTGTTATGTACAACATGGCATGAAAATGGAATTAAGCCTCAATTTGCTACAAGACTATGAGAACGTGCAAATTGATCGACAGATCGAAAGCATCAGAGACAACAGACACATTTTTGTTTGTTGTTAGAGACTCTAGAGCTGTCACAGAGACCGTGAGATATCTCACACAACACTTATTTCAGTAATATCTTTCATGGTGTAGAACAATTTTGCAGAACTTTATTATAAAATTGCTTACAGCACCTGGCATTACTGCAGGGTGCAATACAGTGGGCACTGCCACATCTTACCATAAAAGAAACATTGAAAAGCCTGCAGCATGTTGTGAGTAATTCACAAAAGAGTTTGCTGTAAAATGTGTTGAACAAACCAGTAATTGTGCATTATAGCGATCGGGCATGTTTTTAAAAATTCTCCACATGCATGTACACAACAACATCTGATACTCGCCATCCTCGCATCAGTAACCTGAGCTGTTCTCTTCCAGTACACCCATGATGATGGAAACGAGCAATGTCTCATGACATCACAAGCACACAGATTTCAAAACGAGACCTTTCGGCAGGGTGGAAACTATAATTGCTGTTTTTAGACCGGAGAGGAAGTTTTGAAACTTGCAATATGTTTTTAGAGCACTGTTACCTCTTATGTCTAAATATCAAGGAAAATTTGATTCTCCATTTCATAACCCCTTTAAAACTGACATTAACGATAAACTATTTTTAACATGACGCAACATCTTAAACATGTAATACATTTCTGGTGTGCGATGCAAAAAAATCGATGTGCTGTTAATTGAATATTTCCATGAACCCACATTTAAAATCAGCAGCGGAGGAGTGTTTACTCAATGCGTTTGCGTCTGCACAGTGTCTCCAGAGAGCGGCATACAGGAAGCACTGCCACCTGTCGGGGTTTTCTGGGACATCGAGAACTGCGCGGTACCCAGCGGGCGCTCTGCGGCGACGGTGGTGCAGAGACTGAGAGAGCGATTCTTTCAGGGTCACCGTGAGGCCGAATTCATCTGTGTGTGTGACATCAACAAAGAGAATAAAGCTGTTATACAGGAACTCAACAACTGCCAGGTACACGCGAGCGCTACGAGTCGGCCTGCTATTGATTTCTGTCCAATTATTGCAATGTAAACTTCTTTGATTTCTTCAATGGTTTGGATTTATTAGCTGTTGGTGACGTTTCTAACGGAATGTTTGTCAGGTGACAGTCGCCCACATCAACGCTACAGCCAAAAACGCAGCGGATGACAAACTGCGGCAGAGTCTGCGGCGATTCGCAGAGACCCACACCACCCCCGCCACAGTCATCGTTGTTTCATGTATGTTGTGTCCACAAATGACTAGCTTCTGTCTGTTCTGAATATAGTATGTTTAAAGGCCATATATCATGAGGTATCAAATTTCCCTTGATCTTACGAGGTTTGGTTATTGGTTGATCAGAAAGTCAGATACATACTATAATTCCTAAACATCAGAAGAACTAATGATGTGAGCGTATCGTTATGTCCTGTTTGCAGCCGATGTGAACTTTGCCAGCGAGCTGAGCGACCTGAGGCATCGTCACGGTTTCCAGGTGATTCTGGTTCACAAGAGTCAGGCGTCATCTGCCCTTCTGCAGCACGCTCACCAGCGCGTCCCCTTCGAGGAGTTTGTGTCGGATCTCCCGCCTGGAATGATCATCAAATCACAGGTCAGCCCTTCACACATGACTTCCTGTTGACTGCACGTGTCCATGAATGTGTCAGTGTGGCTGTTTGACTGTTTATCAGCAGCTGACTGCAAGTTATCACCCCGTCTCAGCATGCTGAGGGCAGTAAGCAGTTTTCAGCACAGTGTCACAGATATCCAGCGTGCTGTTTGTGTCTCTACTCCTCAGCCCAGTTTCAGTCTTCTGTTTGTGCATCGTCTCCCCACACACCGTGACACCAAAGCCGTCGCTAACCGCCTGCAGCGGCTCTCCAATAACTGCGGAGGGAAAGTGTTGGGCGTGTCCGGTGGCTGTGCCGTGCTCCGCTTCTCCAGCACCAACGCGGCCGAGCGCGCCCGCAAACGCATGGACAACGAAGACGTCCTGGGTCACCGCATCATGGTGTCTTTCTCGCCCGATGGCCCAGAGGAGGAAGAGGAGCATCGGCGTCCTGCCGCCGCCTCTTTGGCGTTCCTCCCTGCGGAGAAGGCACGGTCGTCCCGTCGCCCGCGGCGGCGGGCATCTCAGGCAAACTACGTCCCTGAGCGCCCGTATAGCCCCAGGAGAGCGGGCCACGCCTCCTCGTGCAGCCCAGTGATGAAACTCCTCCCCCAGGTCAGATGTGACCCCGCCTCTGCCCGCCTCCTACCCATCATCCTCCATTCGCATGCTTCGTACTGTCGTGCCATTCTCATGCTGCCCACTTGACCCTGCTTGACCTTGCTTGTCCCTGCTCGTGACTGGCTGTCTCACTGCTGTTTGGACGCTTCATGTTCCGCCATCAAACCGCTGCTGAGGCTTGACCTCCTGTTTCTTCATCTGTCAGTCACATTCCCAACCCTCCTAACCCTAACAAGTTCCTAACCCTGTTTCCTGTCTTCCGCTCTGTGCCGTGTGGACGTGCTCGTCTGTGTGTTGTGATGTCATCAGTGTGTGTTTGTGTATTTCGCAGGCAGTGTGTGGTGCAGTTCGACCTGCGTCTGCATCTCCTCAGAGTCACAGTCTTGTGTCTGCGCCCAGTAAACCTGTGGAGCAGCTGCAGCGCGGACGGAGGTACAAGACATCACGAGTAGAGCTGCGTCACTATATAGACCGTATTCACAAATATAAAGATAAGCAGTGTTGTGAATCATGATTGACTGATATGGGCTTTGTAATCTGTGTGCCACTTCGGATCAAAAATAGTTCAGTCAAAAGGGTTGTGTAAAGAGAATTGATGCCGAGCACCAAGAGTTTGAAATGATGACTCAATACTGTGTGTGTGTGTGTGTGTGTGTGTGTGTGTGTGTGTGTGTGTTTGTTTTTTGCGTTGTGTCAGATGTGATTCTCCTGGGGAGCAGTTTGAAGTCAGCACTCCTTCAGCATTCAATAAACTAAGTTTGCAGCGCAGTTTCAGTCCCATCATGCTCTCTCAGAGCTCGTGGTCATCACGGTGAGCAGCAGCTGATTATTATCAAGTGCTTCGTTAAAATCTCTCTCTCCATTGCTTGTCTCATTTTGGTCTCCCTTTGGTCTCCTCAGGAGCGCATCACCCTGCCTGTCGAATCGCTCGTCTCCGCTGAGTGTTGCATCTCACAGCAGCTGTGCCGAGGGCCCCCTGGAGCCATTCTCTGACGGGGCCGATGTTCAGGTCACTAACCTGGACTACAGGATGTCTCGTAAAGACTTGCAGCAGATACTGAGAGACTCTTTCGCAAAACACGGCAGAGTAAGTCACATGTCACACAAATGCTGAACAGCAGCTCATTAAAAAATACATTTGTGTGTGTGTGTGTGTGTGTGTGTGTGTGTGTGCGTGCGCGCAGGTGAAGAGTGTAGATCTGAGTCCTCACACAGATTATCAGTTGAAGGCACGGGTGCACATGAGTTCATTGCAACAGGCCATCGGCGCCGTCAGTCTCCTGCATCGCTATAAAATCGGCAACAAGCGGATTCACGTCTCACTCATCACTGGAGCCAATAACAAATCGCTCACCTGTCTCAGGTATCATCAGATGACTCCCACGATTCTCATAGTCACATATGGTTTCCTATCTCCTCCAGCCTGTGACCAGGAAATGGGTCCTCAAGTCCTCTTGATGTTTGTTTGTGTTTCAGCTCCGAGATAATCAGTATTCTGCAGGATGCTCCAGCAAACTGCCTCCCACTCTTCAAATTCACAGAGACTTATGAGAGGAAGTGAGCGACACACACACACTGATCTAGTTCACTGAAACCTATAAGAGAAAGTGACCGTTCACACCTGGTATTAAGATCCGATCACGTGTTCGGGACTAAATGCAGGTGGGAACAGGTCAGACACACAAACCACACACTCTCTCACCGATGCGTCTCGTCTGCAGGTTCAGTCATAAGCTGGTGGTGAGTGATTTGTACCGTCTGCCTGATCTGGTGTGTGTGCGTGAGCAGGGTGGCGGGCGGCTTGTGTGTCTGTTGTCCAGCTCTCAGGCTCGACAGAGTCCGTTAGGATCCGCACACTCTCATGACGGCTCCAACACCGCCAGTCCTGTTCTGTTTGAAGAGCTTGAGTACCATGAGCCCGTCTGCAGACAGCACTGGACCCAACAGGACTTCAGGTACCTCTGTGTGTGTGTGTGTGTGTAGAATAGGGGTATAAATAAATATTGTACTGTATCGTAAGATATGACGCTCACAATTATATATCATATGTATTGTACGACACATGAATGCTTAAGTGCGATTAAAACTAAACAATGCAACATTGAGAGCTGTGAAACGTCTCCTCCCCGGAGAAGCTGATCACAGGAACGATGGTAATGGCAAGCCGATTGTAGTGTTACAGCTTGTCGAATTTCCCAAACAACTGTGTCATGTCCTGGTGCTACAGTATATCAGATATGTTGTTTTATTTACACCGACATAATTTGCGAAGCAGAAACGGCAGCAGACATGGAGTGTGATCACATTCACAACAAGATGCTGAACTATCAATAAGCAGCTTATTAAAAAAAAAACGAAATACGTGATTACATGAGACTTATTATTCTCTGCTTTGTTCTAAAAGCACTTAACATTTCGACATCACTTGCGTGCATTAGATAAGCCTGTAAACGGGGGGAGGCAAAATGACGTATGCTGATCAGTTTTTGCTCAAACCACTAAATAATTGTGTTATGGGCATATAACTTAAAGCCAGAGGTCAGGTTCCTCAAGGGGTTTTCTCCTTAAACTATTTTTTTTGTTTTTTTTTTTGTGCCACAATTAGGGCTGAAATGATTAATCGTCATTATCGACAACGTCAGCAAAAAAAACAAACATGTAATTGTGGAATAGTCGTGTGATTTGAACGCAACATGAGATGTTTTGAACCGCTAATGATGATGCGGGAGATCAGCACTTCAGATCACAGTCCAGACGCACTTCTAACTTTCCACACAGATTAAACTGATGAAGAGCGCAGATTATTATAACACAAACATGCTAAATAAGTAAATACAGAAGCAGTGTCGTCGTGAAATAAAGCAGAGCTGTTCCGCTTGAGCAAAACCTGCCTGTCAGAGCATCTAAAAAGGAAACGCTGCGCCATTATATCCTGTATTTAATGCATCCTTTATTAAAGTTCAAATAATAAGAAAGCGGTCTGAATAAATAAGCACAAACTTCGAAACTGGCATTTGCGTGTTTGCGGTCAGAGGCGCTTATGAGTCGGGAGAAACTTCTCCCGGCTGATTCACTGGCGCGGAGGCGCCCCTCACTGGCGCACGCTCGCTGCAGCTAGATTTAGTTTATAGTGATTGCTCGCGACAGTGAATTATTATGAGTGTCATGTGTGGATCTTATGCAGGAGAAAGATACGCAGCTCTATAAAGAAGAACGAGTTTGTTTTTGAGTTAAAGATGGAGATCAAGTGAACCGAAAGGTGAGAGCGTCTTCACCCGTTATACAATATAAATATCTAAAACTCCTCATGAACATTTACTTTAGCAGCTGTACTAATGTGCTGATAAATCCAGTGTTGTGAAGATACTTTGTTGTCAATGTCAGACACGATTGTGTCACTTTTAAAATCCATTTATCAAATCCTTGAATAAATTTGAGGGTTTTTTTATCATCTCGTGAAATCTGTGTATTGTTAAATGACTAGTTTAGAGGTTTTATTCAGGGATGTGAACGACTCCGCTAAAGTCAATGTTTTCTCAAGCTAATTACCGACTTGTTGGGTGAAATATTCTACATTTCCCTTATTAAAATAACTTTAAAGGGTTACTTTAATCTTAAACACTTAAAAATATCAAAGCAACCGATTATACATCTTAAAAACACTGATGTCCTTTTTTACTGCTCCTGAGGTTGCGTCCCTGATTATTGAGATTAGTTAATCATTGTTTCTTGCTGCAATTGTTATTTCGTTTTTCATGACCATATTTAACCCTCTCTGACCCTTTCATAGTTAAACAGTGTAACTTTTATGCTGCGTTCACACACAAGCTGCGGGTTTGCTGTCAGGCTCAATGTAGTTTTGAACGGCCTCATCCTTCAACGACAGCTGCATTACATTGTGATAATAACAATCAGTGCTGAAACTCTTCAGATCACACTGAACTGAAATAAACACATTGTGATTCTTCAGAAACACACGCACAAGCTTTTACACACATTTTACTCTTCTTTCATTAGTTCTGTGGGCAGGAATTATTGGCTACCCTACTTCCTCCTCATTACCTGACGGTGACCAGATACAAGTTTCTGCCGGCAGAAATCCTATGATTATAGAACGAGTCATTTTTGCAGTTGAATTGCTCTTTTTGGACTGGAGGGGACATTTTCTGAAGTTACTGTATGTTTTCATGATGATAGTGATCTCATTTTCTCTCTCCTGGTTTCAGTGAATCAGATTTTGATCCGGATTCATACACAATCCCGTTTGTTCTGGTGTCTCTGAAAGTTCTGGCTGCTCATGTGCACAGTTTACTGCAGAGTCACGAGGGAATGTTACCACTGCTCAGGTAAAACGCACACTCTCTCTCTCACGCACACTCTCTCTCTCACACATCTGCTGTCATTTCATCACTCTGATAATGTGTCTGATCTCTGTGACTCAGTTTCCCAGAATGCTATGCTGCAGAGTTCAGTCCATTGACTCTTGTGGAGGAGGGGGGGCAGGATGGGAGCGTCCCGCTAGAACATCTCATTACCTGCATCCCTGGAGTTACCATAGTAATGGCCCAGAATGGATTTAAAATCATCAAATGGATTCATAACAACCCCCCTCCACCCAACGCAGGTGTGTGTTTGTGAACAAACATCTTGTGATGAGAGAAACTGTTTGTTTTTCTACAACCCATCATGATGACGTCAGTTAAAGGCAGTAGTGGACAATGAGTGTCTATTGGAGCAATAAATCTGAAAGTGATGTTTGTGTATTTGTGTGTTGAGATCCGTGGCTGCAACGCAGTAAAAGTCCTGTTGGAAACCCACAGCTGATCCAGTTCAGTCGAGAGATGGTGGATCTGATGAAGAACCAGCCGTCCTGTTTGATGCCCATCACCAAGTTCATTCCAGCGTATCACCACCATTTCGCCAAGCAGTGCCGCGTGTCGGACTACGGATACTCCAAACTCCTAGAGCTGCTGGAGGCCGTTCCTCATGTGCTGCAGGTCTGGACACCATGACCTGTGTGATCGCAGAAGTGTCATATCTGCGTTTCTTTCATTAACAATCATGTTGATTATTAAATTGACAAACACAAGTGATTGTAATGATTCGTTTGACTGTTTGCCCTAAGCTTAATGGTTCCTCAGCCAGTTTGTGTGTGTGTGTGTGTGTGTGTGTGTGTGTGTGTGTGTAGATCCTGGGTTTGGGCTCCAAGCGTTTGTTGACGTTGACTCATCGTGCTCAGGTGAAACGTTTCACTCAAGACCTGCTGAAGTTGCTGAAGTTTCAGGCCAGTAAACAGGTGGTGATCAGGGACTTCACGCAGGCGTATCACTGGTGAGATCATCACTTATCTCTGCTTCTGAAGCATGTGCAGGAACATCATCATCCTCATCTCTGTGTGTGTCAGGTGTTTCTCCAAGAACTGGCAGGTAGTGGATTATGGGATGTGTGATCTGATGGACCTGTTGGCTGAGATTCCAGATACGACGGTCGCAGTCTCCCAGCATGACTCTGACACACTCATCTCTGTTCCCAAGAGAGGTGAAATCACTGCGATCAATCCAAGCATTAGACCCATATTATAAAACGTCCTGTTGAACTGAAGAGTTTTACTTTGAGAAATGGTACCACTGAGCTTTATATGCTGCACACTTGGTCAGTGACCGTACTGACCTCATGTGCTGCTGTTCTCTCTCCCCTCAGAACGGACGGCAGAGGAAGTGGACCACACACGACAGTTTGGGAAGGAGGTTGTAGACCTACTGAGACATCAGCCTCACTTTCGTATGTCCTTCAGCAAATTCATCCCCACATATCACCACCACTTTGGACGTCAATGCAAACTCTCCTACTATGGCTTTACCAAACTCATGGAGCTTTTCGAAGCCATTCCAGATGTTCTCATGGTGGGCAAACATCCTCCTTTTCAATGACCCAAAACCACATATGTGTGTGTGTGTGTGTGTGTGTGTGTGTGTGTGTGTGTGTGTGTGTGTGTGTGTAGTGCCACAAGAACTGCAGGACTTATTTGTCTCTTTGTCAGGTGTTGGAGTGTGGTGAGGAGCGGGTGTTAGCCCTGACGGAGGTGGAGCGTGTTAAAGCGTTAGCGGCTCAGCTGGTGAAGTTGCTTCGAGCCCAGAGAGACTCTGGCCTGCCTGTCAATCAGCTGCTCTGTGAATACAGCAAGACATTTGGCTACAGCCTCCGTCTGCAGGACTATGATGCCAGCACTCTGCCCGCTCTGCTCGGCAAACTCTGCCATGTGGTGAAGGTAGCGCAGTGCTCCCAGAGCATCAAGGCTGCTTTTAGTATGAAATGTACATTTAAAAGATCATAGAGCTGCAGAGAGAAGAACCGACAACTTCAAGAAAGCATCGTTAAATTCTCTCTCTCTTACTCACCAGGTAGTCGATGCTTCTGAAGGGAAAGAGGTGCAGCTTATTAACAGGAAGTCCCTGCGTGCCTTGACGTCTCAGCTGCTGGCTCTTATGATGTCACTTCCTGACGATCGGGATTATCTTGAAGTAGAAGAGCTGAGGAAGCAGTACGAGCTCACCTACGACGTGCCGCTGAACCCCTGCGAGTATGGATTCATCTCGCTCGTGGAGCTGCTCAAGAGTCTTCCTTACCTTCTTCAGGTACGTTATTTCACCAGACTCTCGTCGAGTGGAAAACATTTGGTTGTGGAGATTCTGACGAGTGTCTCTCTTCCTCTTTAAGCTCTCTGTGGATGATGATGATGATGATGATGCCGCTGTTGCCGAAGAGCGTGTGAAATTGACGAGGCTTTATCAGTTTGCCCGTAGTGTCCGTGCCCTGCTGCATACGTACCACTATAACCAGATCTTCCTGTCTGAGTTCTGGGGTGCGTTCAGCAAATACACCAGCCGAGAGTTTCAGCCACAGGCATACGGCTATAAGACGCTTGATGAGCTGCTGGCTGCCATTCCACAGGTGCTCTGACCGCACGTTCACCTGCTCCTTTCAGTCAGACAGTAGTTAATGCTGTCACCTGACCACATTCTTTCTTTTAAACAGGTTGTCTGGATTAAAGGTCACGGGCACAAAAAGATCATCGTCCTAAAGAACGACATGAGAGGTAGCAGAAATGTATTTTTATTTGGTGTTGCTAGATTTAGCTCGTAGCTCACTGAATCGCCCTTGCAGAATATTGAGCTGCAGGCACTGTATATGAAACGCTTTTAAGAGCATGAAATGGAGATCGCTTTGTGACTTGAGTTCATGTTTAAATAGGAAACATTCAGATCTGATAAGATGGTTGCATTTGTCAGACTACTTCATGGGATTTTCTGAGATGGAGTGCTGGAGTTTCTACTAGTGATGCACCGAAACTGAAACCATTTTCTATAAATTATCAAATTCTAAATGGTGTCATTATTGCAGTCCTGATCATGGTTTATTTGGCCATTTTTAAAATGGAAGTTCCTTGCATATTAAACCGTAGCATGTGTCACTCACCTGCATTACTGTCATAAAGATTCTTTGCAAAGTCTGAATCATAATATTTCTCAAAAGTGTCCTTAGAGAAACGTGCCTGTTAGTCCTCATTCCTGACATCCTTCAGAAAGCGATGCAGTTTTCCACAGCCAGGAACACAACAACGTTTCAATCTTAATCCTTTCCATGGTTTAGAGCAAACAACAATAACAATGGTACCACTTTCAGTGTTGAAGTACTTCATCCGCTCTCCTTTCACCACGACGACTGCGTGTGTTGTGGAGGCGGGCCTATTCAAATGAATGCCACATTGTGACATCACTAAGAGGCCGATTTTGAAATGACTTTTTTTTTTTTTTTTTTTGCGGAGTAGAAACAATAAATGCTCTTTATGGGCTGGAGAGGAAGTTGAGTTCTGAAACATACTGTATCTGTTTGCAGTACAATGATCTCTATCAAAATATCAAGGGAAATTTGATTCCTCGTGTCATAACTAATTTAATGATGCTTCTTTAATGTCATATTGGATTGTGACGTAATGACCATGACACACAATACCTTATCACTGGAAAACATTCTTTATTAAAATGTCATGAGTTCCGCACCTGTCGTTCACACCTCAGACTTGAAAAAATACTCATGAAATGGGCATGAACAAATGTTTAAAAGTGGGCGGTTACGGGGGTCAGAAGAGAGTCGAGAGGTACTTCCAAACACTCAACAGAAATGGATGAGCATCACCGTATGAGTGGAGATCAAAACAAGCGTTTTGAGGATGTTAGAGTGAAAATGAAAGAACAGTTTGCAAATCTACAAAAAGATGTGGATGAAATCAGCGCTCCATCTAACAGCCTCTCCTCATAATCGCGAGTTGCAGAACTGAAGTCAAGAAACGCTTGCGGCGGTTCTAATGTGTAAATGGTCTGCACTTATATAGCACCTATTTAACCTTATCGGTATTCAAAGCGGTTACACTGACTCATTCTCACACACACACACATTCATACACCAATGGCTAGCCTGCCATCGGGAGCGATATGGGCCGGGATTCGAACCACCAACCCTACGATTGGTGGCCAACCCGCTCTACCACTGCGCGTGTGATGTGTGATCTCAATCTCATGTCTGTAATGAGAGCTCATGCATGAAGCTGCGCTGTGATTGGATGGGAACGTTCCTTCTCATGAATAATGTGGAGGAACAATCAGAATCTGCTGACGTGCATGTGTACTGTCAATCACAACTCGAGTTTAGGCATATATTGTCTCAATGGCTCAATAAATAATGAGTGCTATCGTTGTTTTCTGTGATGTGTAACCTGTACATATCCGTTCACATCTCAAATGTGATTTGGGGTTTCATGACCCTTTAAAGCACTAATGTCCAAGAGACGATCACTTCTGGGGTTGTAGACTTAAATGTTCAATATGAACGATGCTTTTTCTCCATGTGAGTGTTTTCTGTTTCTGTGCATCCCTAGTTTCTATGACTTTTAAATGTCAAGCTGAGAATTTGTATTGATATGTGTCTCTTTAGCTCGTGGTAGTCCTGCGGTCACTGTAGACAGCCCTAATCCTGATGAGGAGAACCGAGACACTCGCAGTCCGGCCAGCGGTAAAGACACAAACACACACTGACATTTTAACATATGTGTTTTCATTAACGTGTGAGTGAATGAATCAATGTCTGTCTGTCAGGTGAGATGGAATTGCTCTGTTTGGGTTCTGGTTCTCCGGTGGATCTTTTGTGCGCTCCTGTTCCGTCCTGTCTCCCGTCTCCACAGCTGCGGCCTGACCCAGTACAGCTGCAGCCCAGAGATCTGATCCACTTTGAGATGCATTCACTTAATCAGTGTGAACCAGAACCGGTTCACGATCAGCAGCCCCAGTCTGACAAAGATACACCTGCTGAAAACAGCCCTTCGAGCAAACCCGATGCGAAAACATGCACCGCAGACAGTCCCGGCCGCAGAACAGGGCGCAACAAGGTTAAACTCGCAGCTAATTTCTCCCTCACACCTGTCCTGTCTGTCTGAAACCTCGGTGCGATACACGCGTCAGCACGTCACATGACATCTGATCTCAAACATGGCAAATATTTGGTACCAGTGTAACATGTTAAGATGCTCTCAGCACTGCTGTAACAACCTCACATGCAATAGATTGTGGTATCCTATAGGGTGAATTTATATGTTTAAATGTTCTGTTTTCAAACCTTTGAGTTAGCTGGACTGCAGGATGTCGTGTTCTTGACTCTCTCAGAAAGGAGCAGACCGTTTGCTGCTTCAGCTCAACAGGTTTTTATTACTATTATACAAGTGTTTTTGCTACAGTCGCTCACTAGTTATCAGTCGATCATTGGTCGATCAGCTCTGAGCCGCAGTAACAACATGAACCGTGATGGTGATTCTCAAACGCACTTCCTCTGCAGGAATCACGACTAACCTCCATTACAGTGACTTTGACCCATTGTTTGTGCTGATTTGAGACATTATTTGTGTTATGGAAGCACATGGGCTCCGTCTAATGATATAGAGAATTAATTTGATGGAAGGTGGAATTCCCTTTATTCGGATCAGAGATCTCGAACGCTCCTTTTGTTTCTCCACAAGCGTCAGATGATCTGATCTCACAGATCCTTTTTTTCCTTTCTAACTCTCAGTTTCAGAGCAGGAGTCTGTTAATAAAACACTCTTGGCTTTTTTCCCTCTTACCTGCTTCATTAGTGGAAGTTTCCCTCGACACATGACTTGCAGAAGTCGTCTTAAATAATTTAAGTTCATATTCTGAATGAAGTCCATGTTTATTGAAACTCTAGTTTAAAAACTGTCTCTGCTGATTATGGAGGATATTCACGCCTGTGGTTTAAGGTTTCACTTCCGTCCATGTCGAACACATGCAGGATAATGTTGAATTCTGGGGAGTCCAGCCCCACACATGCTCCGATTCTGCTCAAGAGCACTTTGTCAATATTACAGATATTACTTTTGGCCAGAAGTTGGTTTGAAGTTCTATGCACATTGTGCATAAACCCTTGTTTCAAAAGTGGTCGTTTATGAGTAGCTGCAGAGCTTTACTGCATTTCTTTTATGCGTTTTGGCAAAATGATGCTAATGAGATGATCTTGATCTGTGTAGATGTTCCTCTGGAATGTCCAAGGTTGTTTTCTTTAACCTTGAGTTTGTGTCTTTGCTGTTTGCCTGAAAATCATCCAGAACGTTGAGGTCGTTCAGACTTCAGTGCGACACACAGCTGCTCTCTTGGGCTCTGTGGATCGAGTCTGGCTTTTACAATGGCTTGTATTAGCCATGGCGCTACCAGAGAGAGATGCCAGTGCAGTGCTGCTCATGTTTGACAGGATTGGTTCATGATGAAGTCGTTTAGTGTTGTTAATATGTCTTTGGATCAGACTTCTCCTGCGTGCTTTCAGCTCCGAGCGGCAGTGCATTGCGTGAACGGAGAGATCGGACCTCCGCTGCTTTAATGGAAACGGTTGGAGGTCTAAGAGAAACTCTCATCTGAACACTCAATTATTCCCAGATAGTAGCCTTCCGATTGATTGATCATTCACTGGCGTCTCTGAGAACATGTGCTTTTGAAGATGTGTCGCCGCACGTCTTGTTTTGGGACTTCTTCTGTTTCTGTGCAGGTGAGCGCACCAGTCTTGAGTCTGTGCCCCAGATGTCTCTTGACAACCTTTTTACTTTAATGTTTTCCGAATCCAGCTAACTCTGAGGTGAAATAAGTGTCTTTAGCAGATAAACTGTACATTATTGTTTTCTCTATGCACGTTTGCATAACTTATGCCTCTTGTGGTGTCGGATGGAGATGTGATCTGTATATTTAACATTATGTGTTGGATCTACAGCAGAATTGTGTCTCAGGTCTGTCTGTACCGATTGTGATTTGTACAATTATAATGTTTGTGTTTTGTAATTCTCTCACTCACATCAAACCACGTGAATCTGGAACGCCCCTCGAAATCTCCTTTAAACTAAATTAGATGTATGACGTGAAGTCACAGATGCTCTTGCTTTATGGTTTTATTCTTCAGAACATCTCCACCTTGAGATCCTTTTTAGGAGTTTTATTTTTGTGGAATGACCAAATGATTTCTGTTATGTGTAATAAATATCACAAGCATCATTTTGTGTCCTGTTTTAAACTTGTGTTTCTCTTTGAGACTGGATTATTTGTTGATATAATTAAAAGCAGGAGACGTCTCAAGTCTGATCCACCTCACAACTTGCAGGATTTAAAGGATCTGCTACTAATGTCTGGATGGCAGAAACCACAGGACACCTTGAGAGGTCTTGCAGAGTCATGCGCCAGCGGGGCGGTGCTGTTTTGGTGGCACATCATCAGTGTATGTGAGCAAAGTGCAATATTAATATCCCTGTAATTAAGATAAATCAATTCTTTGACCTTTTAAGAGCAGCATATAAATCATCAATTCATGTAGCCTATAGAAAGGGTCAAGTTTAAGGATTTCAATGAAAATGTAGTTGTTAATTCACACATTTTACAGTCAATAGAAATACATTGATATTCTAGAAGTGATGAGGTCTGCTCTTCCTAACATTACTGAAAACACAAAACTAAGTGCTGAATTCAGCATTTGAGTGAAAGACAGATCAGTCTTTATTCTTCTGTCAGGGAACTCAAGCATCCCGATCAGCGTTTCTCAACTCTTCCTGGAGGCCCGCAAAGAGTCGGACCGACGCATGTTATCCGCAGGCAATAGTGCCTCCAAAACGGGGTTCGAGACGCACGGTCAGTTTAGGTAATGAACTCTATACTAACCAGCTGATCAGTTCAATGATGTTTGTTTGATTATTAGCGAGACATGTAAAATATCTGCTTTTGGGTCCTCCAGGAAATGGGTTGTGAAACAGTCACCTGATGGCTGTCCGAGAGCCATGTGACCTATGTGTCCGAATGCACCTTTGAAATACATTTTTGTAGCCAGAACAGCAAAAACCTGCATAAAATTGGGTGTTTGTAAAACCAATCCAGAGCACATTTGAACTGTTTCAGTGAACTCGAGTCGTTCAAGTGTTTTTCTTCATGCAGGACGAGCGTATTAACGGCTAATCTATTTTCTTGTGGAAAATGTCTCTTGAAATGGTTTGACGTCACACACTGATCAGATCACTCGTGAAATAACTGGAATTGTGTGAACATGTTCAATATCACGCTGACTGCTTTCAATGTATAGAATAAATGAGCATCAGACCGTCATGAAGACATTGAGAATCTGCCGCTTTATTCAGAGTTATCAAGTGACACATTTCAGTCAAAGATAGTTTCATATTTGGGCAAATAAATGAACACTGTTCTGAGGTCTGTTGATCCACTTCCATAAAAACTGGTTCATTTTCAGGAAAAGTTTGCAAAAATCCCAAAGCTGTGAATCATTTCCAATCAAGGCCGTAGATGTGGCGTTTCTATGTTCTAATGGTCAATTAAACTGAAATATGAGCACATGGGAACACGATGTTGAAGGATTGAGATGAAATATTTGTGAAGTTTCATGAAGACATTTCGGTTAATAATAAAAAGTTTCATTTTAATTTGAGCAAACTCTAAAAGACGTTTTTACCTTTGACAATCAGTCCACTCCCCCAGAATCCTTTGCTCCAAATGAAAGTGCACATTACAGAGAAATATATATATATATCTAGGGTTAGGGTTAGAAATGAAGATTTTCTGTATTGGGCGCACATATGAAGATTAGTTTGTGAGAGATTGGAGATTATCACATGTTTGACATGGCTTTCAATTTATTTCATTATATTAGACTTTTAAATGAATAGAAAAACTTTTACATTTGTAATGAATATTGACGTTTAAGCTTTAATGTTCTTATTGTAAACCTATATAAATGAAATGCCGCATTATATTCAGTTAGGATCAAAACGATCTTCATATTTTCATGAGGATCTCTTAATCTTCAGCGGAGATGTAAATCATTTCTCTAAACTTCACGTGTTTCTGCTCGTGTCAAAGGTCACCTGATCATGTGTTAATCATGGACGGAGTTGATAGAACGTTTATATCGAGTGTCTTGAAGGATGAACCTGGTCTAAACCGGTTCGGCTCAATCTGGTTTTGTGAACCTGAAACTTTGTGAAACGGACTTCTGGAGGAACACGTCACACGTCGTCTTGATCTAACACACCTGATTCTGCTGAAGACGAGCCGTGATCTAAATGACACGTGTCAAACAGGGAGACCTCAAATGTGTAGTCGTTGTGTAGTCCTTGTCTTGTAGTTGTGTAGTCGTTGTGTAGTCCATGTCTTGTAGTTGTGTAGTCCTTGTCTTGTAGTTGTGTAGTCGTTGTATAGTTCTTGTCTTGTAGTTGTGTAGTCCATGTCTTGTAGTTGTGTAGTCATTGTGTAGTCCTTGTCTTGTAGTTGTGTAGTCCATGTTTTGTAGTTGTGTAGTTGTTGTATAGTCCTTGTCTTGTAGTTGTGTAGTCCATGTCTTGTAGTCCATGTCTTGTAGTTGTGAAGTCCTTGTTTTGTAGTTGTGTAGTCCATGTCTTGTAGTTGTGTAGTCGTTGTATAGTCCATGACTTGTAGTTGTGTAGTCGTTGTATAGTCCATGTCTTGTAGTTGTGAAGTCCTTGTCTTGTAGTTGTGTAGTCGTTGTATAGTTCTTGTCGTTGTGTAGTCTTTGTCTTGTCGTTGTGTAGTCCATGTCGTGTAGTCGTTGTGTAGTCTGTCTTGTCGTTGTGTAGTTGTCTAGTCCTTGTCTTGTCGTTGTGTAGTTGTGAAGTCCTTGTCGTTGTGTAGTTGTGTAGTCCTTGTCTTGTAGTTGTGTAGTCCATGTCTTGTAGTCGTGTAGTCGTTGTATAGTCCTTGTCATTGTGTAGTTGTCTAGTCCTTGTCTTGTAGTTGTGAAGTCCTTGTCTTGTCGTTGTGTAGTCCTTGTCGTTGTGTAGTTGTGTAGTCCTTGTCTTGTAGTTGTGTAGTCGTTGTATAGTCCTTGTCTTGTCATTGTGTAGTTGTCTAGTCCTTGTCTTGTCGTTGTGTAGTTTACTCAAAGAAAGGCCTGAGAAACTGCACTACACTATACACTGACACTCACATGTTTATACCTTTTGTAATATGTAAATGTAACTCAAACACTGAATCTATAATGTTCTGTTTGCCGATGATACTGTGGTGGAGAGTTTGTTGTTCTTGATGATGATTATGAATGTAGCCGTTATCGACGTCTAAACGCATGAATATTTCATTTCAAACACACAGTTAAGTGTTTCCGGTGGAGATTTCAGGCCGTTCAGGAGCCGACATCTTACTGCAGTCATTGATGTGTCACAAATCCAATCATTTAATTGATATTCGTATATTTATAAAATTCACTTAATATTAGTTGCTTTGGGAAATCTCAATGGAGTATTTTGGCGGATCTTCACATGACGACACACGGAGTCTCTCCACAGCAGTCTTTAATGAGCGCCGCGCTGGTCTTGCTGATGGACGGTTTGTTGAGCAGCGGTTCTGCTGTTCTCGCCTGTGGAGCTCCTGCAGACACAGAGTTGTGATGGAGGTTTAGTGTTTTTAGATTTTTCACATTAAACTGTAAGGGACGCCCCAAGACTGTATAAACGATACGCGTGTCATGAAGAACTCACTCTGTATCACACGGAGCTTCTGATGGAGAAACTCGTCCATCTCTTTATCTTCCTCCTGCTCTCTGTAACACAAACCAACAACAAGATTTCAGAAACACGTGACCTCATTAATTTAATGCCATCCTGGCTTAATTCAGTAATATCATTTCATTCGATTTGTTAGTTACACGTCGTGTCACCTCAAACGCTCGACTTCTGCGTCGTCTACCAGGAAGTCTCTCTTCTGCACGAGCTGATGAATCTCCTGGATTAATTTCTCTTCTCTCTGACGAAGTTTCTTTGTCTTCTCTGCGTCTGTGTTTAAATTAAACATTTAACAGGTGTGTGTGTGTGTGTGTGTGTGTGTGCGCGCGTGCGCGTCTGTGTGTGAGAGTGTGCGCGCGTGCGCGTCTGTCTGTGAGAGTGTGCGCGCGTGCGCGTCTGTCTGTGAGAGTGTGCGCGCGTGCGCGTCTGTCTGTGAGAGTGTGCGCGCGTGCGCGTCTGTGTGCGTGCGTGCGCGTCTGTCTGTGAGAGTGTGCGTGCGTGCGTCTGTGTGTGTGTGTGTGTGTGTGTGTGTGTGTGTGCGTGCGTGCGCGTCTGTCTGTGAGAGTGTGTGTGCGTGCGTGCGTGCGTCTGTCTCTCTGTCTGTGAGAGTGTGCGTGCGTGCGTGCGTACGTGCGTCTGTCTGTGAGAGTGTGTGTGCGTGCGTGCGTGCGTCTGTGTGTGTGTGTGTGTGTGCGCGCGCGCGCGCGTCAGGTCACCTGGCACCATCACAATCTTCCTCAGTTCTTGTTTCAGGCTCATAATGTCTTTGCAAAGTTGAATATCGTCCATCCTGAAATATCAACAGGAAAAAAAAAACAGATGTTTTAATCAAAGTCATTATAGAAATAAGACATTTTTAAAGGTTTTATATCTCGAGGAATCAGTGTTGGGTGTAATTTAATTACAAAGTAATTAAAACAAAATAATTAAAACTTAAGTAATCACTTAAGTCAGCAGTCTGGTTCCAATTTTAGAGAATTAGTCATTTGTATTGAAAACACAAAATGTTCTTACCCAATCTGCTTTAAACTCAGACCTGTCTGAAAGGAGTAAAATTGCACTTCCCAAACTTTGCAACATCTCTGAGCAATTCACATTTACACGTCAGTGACGTTTATTATCTGATCAGAAACTCGTACAGTCACAGTGTTGTTGGATATTATAATTCCTGCAAAGCAGAAGAACTAATGATGGAAGAATAAAATGTGTGTAAAAGATTGTGCTGTTTGTGTATGTTTGAACAATTTCATTAAAAATATTTCATAAAATAATTAAACTGTTTAAGCACTAAAAACGTGGCTAACATTAAGTAGAAATAAGAATAATATAACCCCTTTAAATTAAAATGTTAAATTAATAGGTTAGAAATGAGTATCTCACACTTACTCTCACACATACACGCACTCACACACACACTCACACATACATACACATTTACACACACACACAGAATTTGCACTCAGGATGACTCATCCAATGACAGTGAACGCTGCCAGTGTTGTACTCGACACCAGAATCATATTTTCATGGTCTTGGTCATGTCATGGACTCATGAGTAATTTGACTCAAATGTGAAAAAGTGTGGACTTGGACTTGACCCTGAGGCCAGTCGAGTCAATTTTAAATCAATATACAGTGAAAAGCTTCAACTTATCTGGCAAACATTTTTAACTGATAATATCAAATCAAATCACTTTATTGTCACACTATCATGTACACAAGTGCAACAGCAGGTGAAAGTCTTGTGTGCAGTTCCGAGCGACAGTGACGAGACATAAACCAATTTACATAAACAACATATTTACACAACACAATTTTCATATCTAATATGCACATAAATACAACACAATATACAAATAGTAATATTTATAGTATACAATACACACAATATAGAATACACAGTACACAATAAAAATAGTATATATAAAATATACAGTATTGTACTGTATTGACATTCAGGCTGTCGGTTGATAGACAGTTGCCAGTGTGTTGTTCAGAGAGAATATAATTTATGACAGTCCAATGTGAGATAAATAAACTGATAAATGTATTGTGAGAGATCAAGTGTTCAAAAGTCTTATTGCTTGGGGGAAGAAGCGGTCATGTAGTCGGGTGGTGCGGGTCCTGATGCTGCGATACCGCCTGCCTGATGGCAGCAGTGAAAGCAGCCCATGACTCGGGTGGCTGGAGTCTTTGATAATCCTCCGAGCTTTATTCACACACCGTCTGTTATATATATCCTGGAGGGAGGGAAGCTCACCTCCGATGATGTTTCTGGCCGTTCGCACCACCCTTTGCAGGTCTTTGCGGTTGTGGGCGGTGCTATTGCCGTACCAGGCGGTGATGCAGCCAGTCAGAGTGAGACGGAGAGTGAACCATCCTCTGTATTATCGGCCGCGAGTGCTCTCTCCGTGAGGGCGGTGTTGTTATTGTCCTCGAAACGAGCATAAAGTGTATTAAGCTCGTCCGGGAGAGAGGCAGCGGTGTTCACGGCGGAGTTTTTATTCTGTTTGTTGTCCGTGATGGTGTTAATTCCCTGCCACATACTTCTAGAGTCAGTGGTGTTAAACTGTCCTTCAATTTTGTGCCTGTACTGGCGTTTGGCTGCACTGATGGAGTTACGGAGGGCATAACTGGCTTGTTTACGCTCCTCCGCGTTCCCAGAATTAAAAGCGGAGTTGTGTGTAAGTGCCGCAAGAACATTGTATTAATCCACGGTTTCTGGATGGGGTAGATCCGTATAGTTTTGGTTGGCACAACATCATCTATGCACTTCCTGATGAAACACGTTACGCTATCAGCGTAAACCTCGATGTCTGAGGGTGGGTGCTTCCTGTTTCGGTTTCTGCCTGTAAGCGGGCAGAAGCAGAACGGAAGAGTGGTCTGATTTGCCAAATGGTGGGCAGGGAAGGGATTTGTACTCATCCCGGAAGGGAGAGTAGAAATGGTCCAAAACCCGGCCCCCTCGTGTGTAGAAACTGATGTGTTGGTGGTATTTTGGTGCTACTGACTTGAAGCTGGCTTTGTTAAAGTCCTCGTTAACAATGAACGTGGCCTCAGGGTGCGCAGTTTCAAGTCAACTGGTTTTTATTGTTGTTTCAACCATATACATTTAGTTCAGTACACAGTGAAACGAGACAACGTTCCTCCAGGACCATGTGCTACATAAAACAACATGGGACAAACACAGAACCACATGAGACTACACAAACTAAATAACATACCTATATAAAGTGCACGTGCAAACGTGTGCAAAAAGTACGGGACAGTACAATAAATTACTAACAATGAACAGGACAATAGACACAGTGAGAGACAGTGCAGCGCCGACCAGTACACAGTAGTGCAAACAGATGCCAAATGTAAACATAACATACTATGAGTTAGTGTTCTAGGCACATAGCAGTTATTGAAGTAGCAGCCAGTTATAAAGTGACAATAATTAAAGTGCAACTCCGGACACGTGTGCATGTGTGTGTCAAACCAGTCTCTGAGTATTGAGGAGTCTGATGGCTTGTGGGAAGAAGCTGTTACACAGTCTGGTCGTGAGGGCCCGAATGCTTCAGTACCTCTTGCCAGACGGCAGGAGGGTGAAGAGTTTGCGTGAGGGGTGTGTGGGGTCATACACAATGCTGGTGGCTTTGCTGATGCAGTGTTTTATGTAAATGTCTTTGATGGAGGGAAGAGAGACCCCGATGATCTTCTCAGCTGTCCTCACTATCCTCTGCAGGGCTTTGCGGTCCGAACCGGTGCAAGTCCCAAACCAGGCAGTGATGCAGCTGCTCAGGATGCTCTCAATAGTCCCTCTATAGAATGTAGTGAGGATGGGGGGTGGGAGATGTGCTTTCCTCAGCCTTCCAAGAAAGTAGAGACGCTGCTGGGCTTTCTTGGTAATAGAGCTGGTGTTGAGGGACCAGGTGAGGTTCTCCGCCAGGTGAACACCAAGGAATTTGGTGTTCTTGACGATCTCCACAGAGGAGCCGTCGATGTTCAGCGGAGAGCGTTCGCCCTGTGCCCTCCTAAATTCAACAACCATCTCTTTTGTTTTGTTGACATTCAGGGACAGGTTGTTGGCTCTACAACAGTCCGTTAGCCGCTGCATCTCCTCTCTGTATGCTGACCCGTCACTCTTGCTGATGAGACCCACCACGGTCGTGTCATCGGCGAACTTGATGATGTGATTCGAGCTGTTCATTGCTGCACAGTCACGAGTCAGCAGAGTGAACAGCAGTGGACCGAGCACACAGCCCTGGGGGGTCCCAGTGCTCAGTGTGGTGGTGGTGGAGATGCTGTTCCCGATCCGGACTGACTGAGGTCTCCCAGTCAGGAAGTCCAGGATCCAGTTGCAGAGGGAGGTGTCCAGGCCCAGCAGGTTCAGCTTTCCAATCAGGTGCTGGGGAATTATTGTGTTGAATGCTGAGCTGAAATCTATGAACAGCAATCGAACATATGAGTCCTTTTTATCTAGGTGGGTGAGGGCCAGATGGAGGGTGTTGGCGATGGCATCGTCTGTTGAACGGTTTGGATGATATGCAAACTGCAGTGGGTCCAGTGAGGGGGGCAGCTGGGTCTTAATGTGCCTCATGACGAGCCTCTCGAAGCACTTCATGATGATGGGTGTGAGTGCGACAGGACGGTAGTCGTTGAGGCAGGACACTGAAGACTTCTTTGGCATGGGGACGATGGTGGTGGCCTTGAAGCACGTTGGAATGACGGTGCTGCTCAGATAGATTTTGAAGATGTTGGTAAGAACATCTGCCAGCTGGTCTGCACATCCTCTGAGCACTCTGCCAGAAACGTTGTCTGGTCCAGCAGCCTTCCGTGGGTTGACTCTACATATAGTTTTCCTCACATCCGCCGTGGTAAGACAGAGCACCTGGTCGTTAGGAGGAGGGGTGGTCTTCCTCGCCACCATGTCGTTCTGCACTTCAAACCGAGTGTAGAAGTCATTCAGCGCATCTGGAAGGGAGGCATCTTTTTCACAGGCAACTGATGTTGTCCTGTAGTTGGTGATGGCCTGTATGCCCTGCGACATGCGCCGCGTGTCACTGCTGTCCTGGAAGTGACTGTGGATTCTCTGGGCGTGTGCGCGCTTTGCCTCTATGATGGCCCCTCTGAAGGAGTCGTCTCGGGTCCTCTGTAGCGTACGCACTTCCGCAGTCATCCATGGCTTCTGGTTGGAGCGTGTGGTGATGGTCTTGGAGAAAGTAACACCATCAATGCACTTGCTGATGAAGCTGGTCACTGATGCTGTGTATTCCTCCAAGTTGGTAGAATCACCATATGTTGCAGCCTCCCTGAACATTGACTAGTCAGTACACTCAAAACAGTCCTGAAGAGCAGAGATGGCTCCTGCTGGTCAGGTTTTCACCTGCTTCTGGAGCGGTTTTGTGCATCTGACGAGCGGTCTGTATGCTGGAATTAGTATAACAGAGATGTGGTCTGAGTAGCCGAGGTGGGGGCGGGGCTCCACCTGGTACGTGCCTGGGATGTTTGTGTAAACAAGATCAAGCGAGTTCGCCCCTCTCGTTGCAAAGTCCACATACTGATGGAATTTAGGGAGGACTGTCTTGAGATTTGCATGGTTGAATTCTCCGGCAACAATAAACAGTCCGTCGGGGCTGCAGTTCGCTCACAGCCCCATACAGTTCACAGAATGCTTCCTTAGCATTAGCACTGGGGGGAATTTAATCTCCGGTTATAATAACAGTGGTGAATTCCTATGGTAAATAAAAAGGTCTGCATCTAACAGTCACAAGCTCCACCAGCGGTGAGCAGTATCTAGAAACTAGCATAGAGTTCTTGCATCATTCCGTGTTAATGTAAACACACAAGCCACCACTGCGAGTCTTGCCGCAGAGAGCTGCATTTCTGTCGGCACGAAACGAGGTGAGCCCGTCTAGCTGAATGGCGCCGTCCTGAACTCTGTCGCTGAGCCACGTCTCTGTGAAAACAAAGACGCAGCAGTCTCTAAACTCACCTAGCCTGCTGGAGTCTGATGTAGTCCAGTTTATTGTCCAGGGAGCAAACATTTGAGAGCAGGATAGATGGGAGAGCCGGCCGGCTAGAGTTTGTTTTTAGCCTAGCATGGACCCTCTGCTTTCTCGCACACCGCTTACAACGTCCTCTCCCCTGGCCACCGGCATCAGGCAACGCCGAAGACTGGTCTCCGCAGCAAGCAGAGTATGCGTAGCGCCTCCTGTAGGTCATCATGCAGCTTGATTGTTGCATGAATCCTATATTTGAGCAGTGTCTGGCGATGGTAGACACAAACACCGTTTGCTCCGATGTCCATGTGCCGCAAAAGTTTTCTGTTTTTTTTTAACAAAAATAGTGCCATTTTATATCCGCAGAGGCCACTGCGTGCTACTGTGCTGCCATCTTGGATCTTGGATCCAGAATGGTTGACACAGAAGCATGAGATATTCCAGATCAGGAGAGCAGAAAGACTTGATAAAATGTACGTTCCTCTGATCACACCATGATTTGTTGATCATAAAACATACACCTCCACCTCTGCTTTTACCTGAGAGGTCTTTCGCTCTGTCCGCTTGGTGCACAGAGAACCTCGCGGGTTCGATGCCCGAGTCTGGAATCTCCGCAGACATCCAGGTTTCTGTAAAGCAGATAACGCAGCAATCTCTCGTCTCTCGTTGGAAAGAGATCTGCGTTCTCAGCTCGCAGAGCTTGTTGTCCAGATACTGAACATTTGCCAGTAGAATGCTGTATAGTGGGGTCGATTTGTGGGACGGTTTAGTCTGATGAGGACGCCGGCTCTCCTTCTCTTTTGGCTGCCCAGACAAAGGGCTCCACTGGCATGTTTAAAAACAGTGGGCCGGCAGTGACGTATTTAAAGTCCAGTTTTCTGTGTCCTATTGCTGAACCAATGTCCAGAAGTGTTTGTCTATCATAGACAATAAGACCGATGACATCCAAGACTAAAAACAAGAATTGCAGACAAAAAAAAACCAAACAAAACCTCCAATGGGTCAGAGCTCGCAACACAGCAGCCATACTCGGCGCCATCTTGAACTACTCGGAGACTAATATCAAGTCCCGCATTTCAATCTGATGAGTAGAATCAGAATTAGTGACACAGTTCACAAATAAATCTGCACCTGAGTCAGTTCTTTTCAGCAATTTGGCCAAACAGGTTAGTTAAAATGTCTGAATTTATTGGCTATTCAGTCCGATTAGTTACTAGTATTTACCTAGTCAACAAACGACTGAGAGATAAATTTGAGAAACTTCCATCGGTGCTGTGTCTTGTTAATACGGGGTTGTTCACACAAATGAATTGTTGCATCCATGCACGCTGTTTTTCAGTTGTTTTTCTATGTAAACTTGCTAAACAGATGTCTTTGACCGTTGCATTACGTGTCACTTTGTTTTTGCCATCTCGTGCAGGAGTGCCACAATTTTTCACAAAGTTCTTTTGTCAAGTGTTTAACTAACTGTTAAAACGAGTTGTCTCGAGATAGCTGTGTCATACTTTTTCCTGATAGCACACGTAAAACACCCAGATGTCTATTTTACATTGTTTGCTCATTTGTGATATACTTATTGACACTGTCTTATAGACGTGTCTCGGAAGTCAATAAGACATTCTGCAAATGAGACATTTATAATTTAGAATGATTGTATATCTGATGTTTCCAGGTGAAAAGATCTAAAACAGACATCTCGGAGACATAAATGTGCTACTCATTGCACTGCGTTGGTCAGAACGGCCTCTAGTCTTTTAGAAATGGTTTAGCCATAAGTTACAAGAATGCTACACATACGGAAGAAAATGTTAAAATACTTCTCTCAATCTCATCAGAATTCAATGGTTTTTGGAAAGAAAAAAAAATGGTTTCTGTGCATACCCCGAGATGAAATCTTACAGAAATGGTTACTTGAATAAAATATAGGTGTGGAATTGAGGAAATTGTTTACAAATTGAATGTAAATGTTTATATCACTCTCTGCATAAACATTCATATGTTCATAAATTAGGATTTGTTTTTTAGGCCCATTATAGTTATTGTACAGTTATACTGTATTTTGTAAAATAGAAATGTTAAATGGGCAAATAATAAATGAGGTTTATTTGATATATGTACCTATAGTTCTTTAGACTATTTAATATATTCATAAAAAAAACTCTTGTCTTAGTCTCAGCCTTTACTGGTCTGGACTCGGATGAGCTGGTCTCGACTACAACACTGAATTCTGCAGTGACTCACATGAATCTCAGTTCAGACTCGCGTCTCACCAACACCTCACGCAGCCGCTGAATGCGAGTCATTTCAACCTCGATCTCGTCTGGAGACATGCAGCTCTCAACCATCGACACGTCCATCTGACCTACAGACAGACAGAGACTCAGTGTCCTCAAACTGGGAATATTACACACATAGGAAGGTCCAGAAACACCAAAATGTACAGCATTTTTTGAAACAGATGCTGGAAACTCCAGTTTTTAGCATAAAGGGTTTTTGTGGTAATCATTTCTGGCTGGATGATGTCATGAGGTCTTGCTTTGGTTCACATTGCTGTAATTTTTATTTATTTCCTCCATAATCTTTCAAAATAATTCTTCAGGAAATGTTACACAAGTTAAAAATAAACAAATTAAATGTACACAGATCCTGGGATATGTGTCAATATAATCACCTCTGCTCTAAGACCAGATTGGCCCGCATCTTGTGTTGTTGGCAGTGTCGGTCCTATAGGCAAACTAAGCAAACTGTAAGGGCCTCCAATCCACCAGGGGGCCCCCACACTGTCAGAGACTTTATAAGTAGTGTTATGAACATACTGATGGGGGACCCCACACAAATCTTTGCTTAGGAACGACACTGATTGGTAACACAATAACACAAATATTAGATATGATCATAACACTAATATCATCAGATAAATAACATTAATATTAAATGTGATCATAACACTAATATCATCAGATAAATAACATTAATATTAAATGTGATCATAACACTAATATCATCAGATGTAATAACACTAATATCATCAGATGTAATAATACTAATATTAGATGTGATCATAACACTAATATCATCAGATGTAATAACACTAATATTAGATGTGATCATAACACTAATATCATCAGATAAATAACATTAATATTAAATGTGATCATAACACTAATATCATCAAATGTAATAACACTAATATTAGATGTGATCATAACACTAATATCATCAGATGTAATAACACTAATATTAGATGTGATCATAACACTAATATCATCAGATAAATAACATTAATATTAAATGTGATCATAACACTAATATCATCAAATGTAATAACACTAATATTAGATGTGATCATAACACTAATATCATCAGATAAATAACATTAATATTAAATGTGATCATAACACTAATATCATCAGATAAATAACATTAATATTAAATGTGATCATAACACTAATATCATCAGATAAATAACATTACTATTAAATGTGATCATAACACTAATATCATCAGATGTAATAACACTAATATTAGATGTGATCATAACACTAATATCATCAGATGTAATAAAACTAATATTAGATGTGATCATAACACTAATATCATCAGATAAATAACATTAATATTAAATGTGATCATAACACTAATATCATCAAATGTAATAACACTAATATTAGATATGATCATAACACTAATATAATCAGATGTAATAACACTAATATTAGATATGATCATAACACTAATATCATCAAATGTAATAACACTAATATTAGATATGATCATAACACTAATATCATCAGATGTAAAAACATTACTATTAAATGTGATCATAACACTAATATCATCAGATGTAATAACACTAATATTAGATGTGATCATAACACTAATATCATCAGATGTAATAACATTAATATTAAATGTGATCATAACACTAATATCATCAGATAAATAACATTAATATTAAATGTGATCATAACACTAATATCATCAAATGTAATAACACTAATATTAGATGTGATCATAACACTAATATCATCAGATGTAATAACACTAATATTAGATGTGATCATAACACTAATATCATCAGATAAATAACATTAATATTAAATGTGATCATAACACTAATATCATCAAATGTAATAACACTAATATTAGATGTGATCATAACACTAATATCATCAGATAAATAACATTAATATTAAATGTGATCATAACACTAATATCATCAGATAAATAACATTAATATTAAATGTGATCATAACACTAATATCATCAGATAAATAACATTACTATTAAATGTGATCATAACACTAATATCATCAGATGTAATAACACTAATATTAGATGTGATCATAACACTAATATCATCAGATGTAATAATACTAATATTAGATGTGATCATAACACTAATATCATCAGATAAATAACATTAATATTAAATGTGATCATAACACTAATATCATCAGATGTAATAACACTAATATTAGATGTGATCATAACACTAATATCATCAGATGTAATAATACTAATATTAGATGTGATCATAACACTAATATCATCAGATAAATAACATTAATATTAAATGTGATCATAACACTAATATCATCAGATGTAATAATACTAATATTAGATGTGATCATAACACTAATATCATCAGATAAATAACATTAATATTAAATGTGATCATAACACTAATATAATCAGATGTAATAACACTAATATTAGATATGATCATAACACTAATATAATCAGATGTAATAACACTAATATTAGATATGATCATAACACTAATATCATCAAATGTAATAACACTAATATTAGATATGATCATAACACTAATATCATCAGATGTAAAAACATTACTATTAAATGTGATCATAACACTAATATCATCAGATGTAATAACACTAATATTAGATGTGATAATAACACTAATATCATCAGATGTAATAACACTAATATTAGATGTGATCATAACACTAATATCATCAGATGTAATAACACTAATATTAGATGTGATCATAACACTAATATCATCAGATGTAATAACACTAATATTAGATGTGATCATAACACTAATATCATCAGATGTAATAACACTAATATTAGATGTGATCATAACACTAATATCATCAGATAAATAACATTAATATTAAATGTGATCATAACACTAATATCATCAGATAAATAACATTAATATTAAATGTGATCATAACACTAATATCATCAGATAAATAACATTACTATTAAATGTGATCATAACACTAATATCATCAGATAAATAACATTAATATTAAATGTGATCATAACACTAATATCATCAGATGCAATAACACTAATATTAAATGTGATCATAACACTAATATCATCAGATGCAATAACACTAATATTAGATGTGATCATACAACTAATATCATTAGATGTGACTATAACACTAATATCATCAGATGTAATAACACTAATATTAGATGTGATCATAACACTAATATCATCAGATGTAATAACATTACTATTAAATGTGATCATGACACTAATATAATCAGATGTAATAACACTAATATTAGATGTGATCATAACACTAATATCATCAGATGTAATAATACTAATATTAGATGTGATCATAACACTAATATCATCAGATGTAATAAGACTAATATCATCAAATGTGATCTCACCTTTGTCTGTTCTCAGGTTCGTCTCTTGCAGAGCGCCGTAGGTTTTCTGGATCCTCTCATTCTCGAAAATGACTTTTTTTAAATCCATATTAAACGTTGATGTAATTTTTTATTCAATCTGTGATGTATGTGATTTTATTCACGCTCTCGTCTTTTTCACGCTTATTTGCTCTCTGCCGCACAGCTGAACATATTGATGCAATGATGCTCCGTGACGTCAGGGGCTGCATGGCGCATGCTCACAAATGATGAAGCGCTCCACACACGGGGAACACGAGAAATCTGTTATTTCATTTTGTTACTGACAACAATACTAATATTATATGTAGCAAGATTAGGGTCGAATAATGTCAGAAATGTTAGCTAATCACACTGAGAAGGTTTGTGGATGGTTTACTTTGTAATAGTCTATTTCATCTCAGCATGTACTGTTTAGTTATAAATCAGCTGTTTAAGAAACACTTTTTCTCAGTCTTTATTTCCGCTTAAAAACAAGAACAATCTTCATTCCTAAAAAGTGAAAAACCCTCATCAATCAATTTAGATCTGAAAAAACACAAAAATGCGGTGTACTGAACTCTTTATTAAATCCAAATGTCTGAAAGTTGCTTTATAAAACATCTGTTAAAAATAATTTACAATTAACACAGAATATACGGTTTAAGGCTGTATTATATTTCTGCCAATATTTGTAAATTATTAATTTAGTATTGTCGAGATATTGCATCACTCCACTAAACAACAAATACCATCAAATAAATACCTGTTAAATAATTTAATTCAATTAGATTAAATGTACACTGAAAACATTAGTGCAAAACAAGATACTGTAAATGAAACAGGAGAAATTATTTCACTGTATTTTGGCACAGATTTACAAAGTAAAATAAAATAATCATAAAATTAAAGGCCAAATATATACCACAGGCAAAGCTGACTACGTGTATATATATATATATATATATATATATCAGATTTCTGGCGTTAGTTAAACTTATCTCAACAGAAACACAGAGAAATCTGCAGAGCACAACTACAATTTTAATGCTCCACTGTCCCAAACTAAATTAAATCAACACATACATTTATTGTACCCAGTAACTAAATTTACATTTCAAGAACCTGATAAAGTTTTTAGGATTATAAATGTAAAAGTAGCAGCAGCCCAAAAGCCAATAAGAATATTGTAAATGCTAAAATATAGGATAAGCTCGAGTTCTGTTATTTCTATTATTTGAATAGTATTGTTTATACTTTTATATGTATCTCTTTAATTTACAAGTTTTTATAAATACTTCTCTCTTCTAAATATGTAGATTTAATGCAACAATCTGGTGGAGAACACAGAAAAAGAATCTCATTTTGTACCTGTACAATGAAAATAAAGCACCTGATCAGGAAATATAAATATTACATGAAACCAAATCACACATTCATCAGCATTATCGAGATGTTGTTACTGTGATTAAAAATACTGTAAATATATAATTGCTATTAAAAGTGTGTGATTTTTATAAAGTATTAAAGTTTCATCTCTGATGGAAGTGTCCCTGAATGACAATCAAACATGAAATTATAATGTGTTGGAAAGTTCAGGAGGAAACAGAATAAACCAAAATAATGGGCAACATCGCAATATTATCTCACGGACTTTGTTTAAACTATATGAAGACAGACGAGCTGAGTTCAAAAGATCACACGTCATTTAACCCCGTTGTCCTGTGACGGTTTGTGTCTGACGTCATGAATCCAGTCGAGCGCCGCCGTCACGGTTCCGTCTCCGGTCCGGTGAGAGAAACAGAGGAACACGGCCCACACAAACCCACAGCAGCCCGTGAACGCCGTGCGGATCAGCGGCGGAATCAAGGTGAAATTCAGGAACTGTTGAGAAACAAACTGACTGATTCAGTAGAAATGTGATTGTGTTGATTCAATGAGAATGTCGTTTACCTGCACAAACGGCCAGTACAAGAGTCCAGTCTGCACAAACACACAAAAACAACACTGAACATGTGACGTGATTTATTTCAGCATTAATCTGAATCACAATAACTGATGAAACTCACTTTGTATGTGTTGAGGAATTTCTCTCTCCAGTCTTGAAGAACATCATCTCTGCCCTCCAGAACACTCACACCTGCAGTGACGTCACAAATACATTTACAGCTGAAATAAAGTTCACATTCATACAGTGACACTGTTGCGTCCGTTCACCTGTATAAAAGGCGCTGATGGCGAGCGGCGCGGCGAGCGTCTGATCCAGCAGCAGTTTCCGCAGCACCATCCGCAGCGCGTTCCCGGGGAGGCGTCGCTCCAGAAAGCGCATCCAGAAGAAATTAAAGTTGCCATGAAAACTGAAAGCAACTACCGCCACATTCCGCGTGTGTCTCCAGTCGATGTGTTCTTTACGCGAGAAACATTGGTGGACGAAATCTCCCCCGGCGAACAGACACCCGTACAGGGTCACATTGGTCGCCCACGGGAAGCGTCTGACGGGCGTTAACAACGCGTCGCGCATCTCAGCTGCGTCAAGTCCGGCGCCCGCACGTCATGAGCGACTACAACTGAACAATCATAATCAATTTTTAGATGAACTGTAGATTGATTCGCTGTATCTGACGTCACGTCAGGAGTTTGACAGACCGCAGAAGGAGAGGTGACTCACTCACTAACCGCGCGCATGCGCAGACTTTACACTCGCCCCGCCCAAACAGGAGGAGCATACAACATTCTTCCTGAAATAATCAACAAAACATGAACAAACTAATAAATAAACAAGATTAACTTGAATTATGTCCAGAAAAACAATATGACCAGCAAAGCTATAAAAAAAAGTCTGCAGCTGAAAAGAGCTTGAAGGGTTAGAGCTGTTTTTAATTCCAGATAATATCATTGTTGTCATAAAAGAAGAAAGATGATATTTAAAATGTAAACCCCTGATAATCTACAATTGTAATCAATCAGTGTATTATGTAAAAGTACTTTTAGACACTGCAATATTAAAGTTTTGTAACAGTTGCATATTTGCAAAGGTGCCAACCTCTTTTATAGGGTCTCCAACAACATTCAACACACCATTAAAAAAAAAAAACACACACACACACACACACACACCATTAATAAATACACTGCACATACACCAGTAATAAACACACTACACACAAAAACCATTAATAAACATACTACACACATACACCATTAATAAACACACACCACACACACACACACACCATTAATAAATACACTACACACATACACCAGTAATAAACACACTACACACAAAAACCATTAATAAACATACTACACACATACACCAGTAATAAACACACACCACACCACACACACACACCATTAATAAACACACTACACATAAACAACATTAAAAAACATACTACACACAAACCATTAATAAACAAACTACACACAAACCATTAATAAACACACACCACACCACACACACACACCATTAATAAACACACTACACATAAACAACATTAAAAAACATACTACACACACACCATTAATAAACACACTACACACATACACCATTAATAAACAAACTACACACAAACCATTAATAAACACACTACACACATACACCATTAATAAACAAACTACACACAAACCATTAATAAACACACTACACACATACACCATTAATAAACAAACTACACACAAACCATTAATAAACACACTACACATAAACAACATTAAAAAACATACTACACACAAACCATTAATAAACAAACTACACACAAACCATTAATAAACACACTACACACACACACCATTAATAAACAAACTACACACAAACCATTAATAAACACACTACACACATACACCATTAATAAACAAACTACACACAAACCATTAATAAACACACTACACACATACACCATTAATAAACAAACCACACACACACCATTAATAAACACACTACACACATACACCATTAATAAACAAACTACACACAAACAACATTAAAAAACATACTACACACAAACCATTAATAAACACACAACACACAAACCATTAATAAACACACTACACACAAACCATTAATAAACACACTACACACATACACCATTAATAAACACACTAAACACATACAACATTAATAAACACACTACACACAAACACCATTAATAAACATACTACACACAAACAACATTAATAAACATACTACACACAAACCATTAATAAACACACTACACACAAACAACATTAATAAACATACTACGCACAAACCATTAATAAACACACTAAACACAAACCATTAATAAACACACTACACACAAACCATTAATAAACACACTAAACACAAACCATTAATAAACAAACCACACACAAACCATTAATAAACACACTAAACACAAACCATTAATAAACAAACCACACACAAACCATTAATAAACACACTACACACAAACACCATTAATAAACATACTACACACAAACAACATTAATAAACACACTACACACAAACAACATTAATAAACATACTACACACAAACAACATTAATAAACATACTACACACAAACAACATTAATAAACACACTACACACAAACAACATTAATAAACACACTACACACAAACAACATTAATAAACACACTACACACAAACCATTAATAAACACACTTCACACAAACAACATTAATAAACAAACCACACACAAACCATTAATAAACACACTACACACAAACAACATTAATAAACAAACTACACACAAACAACATTAATAAACATACTACACACAAACCATTAATAAACACACTACACACAAACCATTAATAAACACACTAAACACAAACCATTAATAAACACACTACACACATACACCATTAATAAACACACTACACACATACACCATTAATAAACAAACTACACACATACAACATTAATAAACACACTACACACAAACCATTAATAAACACACTACACACACAAACCATTAATAAACACACTAAACACAAACCATTAATAAACACACTACACACATACACCATTAATAAACACACTACACACAAACAACATTAATAAACAAACTACACACAAACAACATTAATAAACATACTACACACAAACCATTAATAAACACACTACACACAAACCATTAATAAACACACTAAACACAAACCATTAATAAACACACTACACACATACACCATTAATAAACACACTACACACATACACCATTAATAAACAAACTACACACATACAACATTAATAAACACACTACACACATACACCATTAATAAACAAACCAAACACACACCATTAATAAACACACTACACACAAACACCATTAATAAACACACTACACACATACACCATTAATAAACAAACCACACACACACCATTAATAAACACACTACACACAAACACCATTAATAAACAAACCACACACATACACCATTAATAAACAAACCACACACACACCATTAATAAACACACTACACACAAACACCATTAATAAACACACTACACACATACACCATTAATAAACACACTACACACAAACACCATTAATAAACACACTACACACACCATTAATAAACAAACTACACACACACCATTAATAAACACACTACACACACACCATTAATAAACACACTACACACATACACCATTAATAAACACACTACACACAAACACCATTAATAAACACACTACACACAAACACCATTAATAAACACACTACACACACCATTAATAAACAAACTACACACACACCATTAATAAACACACTACACACACACCATTAATAAACACACTACACACATACACCATTAATAAACAAACCACACACACCATTAATAAACACACTACACACATACACCATTAATAAACACACAACACACAAACAACATTAATAAACACACTACACACAAACCATTAATAAACACACTACACACAAACAACATTAATAAACACACTACACACAAACCATTAATAAACACACTACACACAAACAACATTAATAAACATACTACACACAAACCATTAATAAACACACTACACACAAACCATTAATAAACACACTAAACACAAACCATTAATAAACACACTACACACAAACAACATTAATAAACAAACTACACACAAACAACATTAATAAACACACTACACACATACACCATTAATAAACACACTACACACATACACCATTAATAAACACACAACACACATACACCATTAATAAACACACTAAACACAAACCATTAATAAACACACTACACATATACACCATTAATAAACACACTACACACAAACCATTAATAAACACACTAAACACAAACCATTAATAAACACACTACACACAAACAACATTAATAAACAAACTACACACAAACAACATTAATAAACACACTACACACATACACCATTAATAAACACACTACACACATACACCATTAATAAACACACAACACACATACACCATTAATAAACACACTAAACACAAACCATTAATAAACACACTACACATATACACCATTAATAAACACACAACACACACAAACCATTAATAAACACACTACACACACACACCATTAATAAACAAACTACACACAAACCATTAATAAACACACTACACACATACACCATTAATAAACAAACTACACACAAACCATTAATAAACATACTACACACAAACCATTAATAAACACACAACACACAAACCATTAATAAACACACTACACACAAACCATTAATAAACACAGAACACACAAACAACATTAATAAACATACTACACACAAACCATTAATAAACACACTACACACAAACAACATTAATAAACATACTACGCACAAACCATTAATAAACACACTAAACACAAACCATTAATAAACACACTACACACAAACCATTAATAAACACACTAAACACAAACCATTAATAAACAAACCACACACAAACCATTAATAAACACACTAAACACAAACCATTAATAAACAAACCACACACAAACCATTAATAAACACACTACACACAAACACCATTAATAAACATACTACACACAAACAACATTAATAAACACACTACACACAAACAACATTAATAAACATACTACACACAAACAACATTAATAAACATACTACACACAAACAACATTAATAAACATACTACACACAAACAACATTAATAAACACACTACACACAAACAACATTAATAAACACACTACACACAAACAACATTAATAAACACACTACACACAAACAACATTAATAAACACACTACACACAAACCATTAATAAACACACTTCACACAAACAACATTAATAAACAAACCACACACAAACCATTAATAAACACACTACACACAAACAACATTAATAAACAAACTACACACAAACAACATTAATAAACATACTACACACAAACCATTAATAAACACACTACACACAAACCATTAATAAACACACTAAACACAAACCATTAATAAACACACTACACACATACACCATTAATAAACACACTACACACATACACCATTAATAAACAAACTACACACATACAACATTAATAAACACACTACACACAAACCATTAATAAACACACTACACACACAAACCATTAATAAACACACTAAACACAAACCATTAATAAACACACTACACACATACACCATTAATAAACACACTACACACAAACAACATTAATAAACAAACTACACACAAACAACATTAATAAACATACTACACACAAACCATTAATAAACACACTACACACAAACCATTAATAAACACACTAAACACAAACCATTAATAAACACACTACACACATACACCATTAATAAACACACTACACACATACACCATTAATAAACAAACTACACACATACAACATTAATAAACACACTACACACATACACCATTAATAAACAAACCAAACACACACCATTAATAAACACACTACACACAAACACCATTAATAAACACACTACACACATACACCATTAATAAACAAACCACACACACACCATTAATAAACACACTACACACAAACACCATTAATAAACAAACCACACACATACACCATTAATAAACAAACCACACACACACCATTAATAAACACACTACACACAAACACCATTAATAAACAAACCAAACACACACAACACATACACCATTAATAAACACACAACACACACACCAATAATAAACACACTACACACAACACCAATAACACACCAACACACAACCATTAAAAAACACACACACACACACCATTAATAAACACACTACACACAAACACCATTAATAAACACACTACACACATACACCATAATAAACACACAACACACAACACCATAATAAACACACAACACACACACCCATTAATAAACAAACTACACACAACACCATTAATAAACACACTACACACAACACCATTAATAAACACACTACACACATACACCATTAATAAACACACAACACACAACACCATTAATAAACACACTACACACAAACACCATTAATAAACACACAACACACAAACACCATTAATAAACACACTACACACAACACCATTAATAAACACACTACACACAAACACCATTAATAAACACACTACACACAAACCATTAATAAACACACTACACACAAACACCATTAATAAACACAACACAAACCATAAAAACACACTACACACAAAACAATAAACACACTACACACAACACCATTAATAAACACACTACACACAAACACCATTAATAAACACACTACCACAACAACCATTAATAAACACACTACACACAACACCATTAATAAACACACACACAAACACCATTAAACACACACACACACCATTAATAAACACACTACACACAAACACCATTAATAAACACACTACACACAAACCATTAATAACACACAACACACACCATTAATAAACACACAACACACAACACCATTATAAACAAACTACACACACACACACATTAATAAACAAACTACACACACACACCATTAATAAACACACACACACACACCATAATAAACACACTACACACAAACACATAACAACACACTACACACACACCATTAATAAACACACTACACACACACCATTAATAAACACACTACACACATACACCATTAATAAACACACTACACACAAACACCATTAATAAACATACTACACACAAACACATTAATAAACACACTACACACAAACAACATTAATAAACACACTACACACAAACACATTAATAAACACACTACACACAAACAACATTAATAAACACACTACACACAAACAACATTAATAAACACACTACACACAAACAACATTAATAAACACACTACACACAAACCATTAATAAACACACTTCACACAAACAACATTAATAAACACACACACACAAACCATAAACACACTACACACAAACAACATAAACAACACACAAACACATAATAAACATACTACACACAAACCATTAATAAACACACTACACACAAACCATTAATAAACACACTAAACACAAACCATTAATAAACACACTACACACATACACCATTAATAAACACACTACACACATACACCATTAATAAACAAACTACACACATACAACATTAATAAACACACTACACACAAACCATTAATAAACACACTACACACACAAACCATTAATAAACACACTAAACACAAACCATTAATAAACACACTACACACATACACCATTAATAAACACACTACACACAAACAACATTAATAAACAAACTACACACAAACAACATTAATAAACATACTACACACAAACCATTAATAAACACACTACACACAAACCATTAATAAACACACTAAACACAAACCATTAATAAACACACTACACACATACACCATTAATAAACACACTACACACATACACTATTAATAAACACACTACACACATACAACATTAATAAACACACTACACACATACACCATTAATAAACAAACCAAACACACACCATTAATAAACACACTACACACAAACACCATTAATAAACACACTACACACATACACCATTAATAAACAAACCACACACACACCATTAATAAACACACTACACACAAACACCATTAATAAACAAACCACACACATACACCATTAATAAACAAACCACACACACACCATTAATAAACACACTACACACAAACACCATTAATAAACAAACCACACTCATACACCATTAATAAACAAACCACACACACACCATTAATAAACACACTACACACAAACACCATTAATAAACACACTACACACATACACCATTAATAAACACACTACACACAAACACCATTAATAAACACACTACACACACCATTAATAAACAAACTACACACACACCATTAATAAACACACTACACACACACCATTAATAAACACACTACACACATACACCATTAATAAACAAACCACACACACCATTAATAAACACACTACACACATACACCATTAATAAACACACAACACACAAACAACATTAATAAACACACTACACACAAACCATTAATAAACACACTACACACAAACAACATTAATAAACACACTACACACAAACCATTAATAAACACACTACACACAAACAACATTAATAAACATACTACACACAAACCATTAATAAACACACTACACACAAACTATTAATAAACACACTAAGCACAAACCATTAATAAACACACTACACACAAACAACATTAATAAACAAACTACACACAAACAACATTAATAAACACACTACACACATACACCATTAATAAACACACAACACACATACACCATTAATAAACACACTACACACATACACCATTAATAAACACACAACACACATACACCATTAATAAACACACTAAACACAAACCATTAATAAACACACTACACATATACACCATTAATAAACACACAACACACACAAACCATTAATAAACACACTACACACACACACCATTAATAAACAAACTACACACAAACCATTAATAAACACACTACACACATACACCATTAATAAACAAACTACACACAAACCATTAATAAACACACTACACACATACACCATTAATAAACAAACCACACACACACCATTAATAAACACACTACACACATACACCATTAATAAACAAACTACACACAAACAACATTAAAAAACATACTACACACAAACCATTAATAAACACACAACACACAAACCATTAATAAACACACTACACACAAACCATTAATAAACACAGAACACACAAACAACATTAATAAACATACTACACACAAACCATTAATAAACACACTACACACAAACAACATTAATAAACATACTACGCACAAACCATTAATAAACACACTAAACACAAACCATTAATAAACACACTACACACAAACCATTAATAAACACACTAAACACAAACCATTAATAAACAAACCACACACAAACCATTAATAAACACACTAAACACAAACCATTAATAAACAAACCACACACAAACCATTAATAAACACACTACACACAAACACCATTAATAAACATACTACACACAAACAACATTAATAAACACACTACACACAAACAACATTAATAAACATACTACACACAAACAACATTAATAAACAAACTACACACAAACAACATTAATAAACATACTACACACAAACAACATTAATAAACACACTACACACAAACAACATTAATAAACACACTACACGCAAACAACATTAATAAACACACTACACACAAACAACATTAATAAACACACTACACACAAACCATTAATAAACACACTTCACACAAACAACATTAATAAACAAACCACACACAAACCATTAATAAACACACTACACACAAACAACATTAATAAACAAACTACACACAAACAACATTAATAAACATACTACACACAAACCATTAATAAACACACTACACACAAACCATTAATAAACACACTAAACACAAACCATTAATAAACACACTACACACATACACCATTAATAAACACACTACACACATACACCATTAATAAACAAACTACACACATACAACATTAATAAACACACTACACACAAACCATTAATAAACACACTACACACACAAACCATTAATAAACACACTAAACACAAACCATTAATAAACACACTACACACATACACCATTAATAAACAAACTACACACAACAACATTAATAAACACACTACACACAAACACCATTAATAAACAAACCAACACACACACCATTAATAAACACACTACACACAAACACCATTAATAAACACACCTACACACAACACCATTAAACACACACACACCCATTAATAAACACACACACACAAACACCATTAATAAACAAACCACACAACACCAACAACCACTACCATAAACACACTACACACAAACACCATTAATAAACACACTACACACAACACCATTATTAATAAACACACTACACACAACACCATTAATAAACACACTACACACACACCATTAATAAACAAACTACACACACACCATTAATAAACACACTACACACACACCATTAATAAACACACTACACACATACACCATTAATAAACACACTACACACAAACACATAAACACACTACACACAAACACCATTAATAAACACACTACACACAACCCATTAATAAACACACTCACACAACCATTAATAAACACACTACACACACACCATTAATAAACACACTACACACATACACCATTAATAAACAAACCACACACACCATTAATAAACACACTACACACATACACCATTAATAAACACACAACACACAAACACCATTAATAAACACACTACACACAAACCATTAATAAACACACTACACACAAACAACATTAATAAACACACTACACACAAACCATTAATAAACACACTACACACAAACAACATTAATAAACAAACTACACACAAACCATTAATAAACACACTACACACAAACCATTAATAAACACACTACACACAAACCATTAATAAACACACAAACCATTAATAAACACACTACACACAAACAACATTAATAAACAAACTACACACAAACAACATTAATAAACACACTACACACATACACCATTAATAAACACACTACACACATACACCATTAATAAACACACAACACACATACACCATTAATAAACACACTAAACACAAACCATTAATAAACACACTACACATATACACCATTAATAAACACACTACACACAAACCATTAATAAACACACTAAACACAAACCATTAATAAACACACTACACACAAACAACATTAATAAACAAACTACACACAAACAACATTAATAAACACACTACACACATACACCATTAATAAACACACTACACACATACACCATTAATAAACACACAACACACATACACCATTAATAAACACACTAAACACAAACCATTAATAAACACACTACACATATACACCATTAATAAACACACAACACACACAAACCATTAATAAACACACTACACACACACACCATTAATAAACAAACTACACACAAACCATTAATAAACACACTACACACATACACCATTAATAAACAAACTACACACAAACCATTAATAAACATACTACACACAAACCATTAATAAACACACAACACACAAACCATTAATAAACACACTACACACAAACCATTAATAAACACAGAACACACAAACAACATTAATAAACATACTACACACAAACCATTAATAAACACACTACACACAAACAACATTAATAAACATACTACGCACAAACCATTAATAAACACACTAAACACAAACCATTAATAAACACACTACACACAAACCATTAATAAACACACTAAACACAAACCATTAATAAACAAACCACACACAAACCATTAATAAACACACTAAACACAAACCATTAATAAACAAACCACACACAAACCATTAATAAACACACTACACACAAACACCATTAATAAACATACTACACACAAACAACATTAATAAACACACTACACACAAACAACATTAATAAACATACTACACACAAACAACATTAATAAACATACTACACACAAACAACATTAATAAACATACTACACACAAACAACATTAATAAACACACTACACACAAACAACATTAATAAACACACTACACACAAACAACATTAATAAACACACTACACACAAACAACATTAATAAACACACTACACACAAACCATTAATAAACACACTTCACACAAACAACATTAATAAACAAACCACACACAAACCATTAATAAACACACTACACACAAACAACATTAATAAACAAACTACACACAAACAACATTAATAAACATACTACACACAAACCATTAATAAACACACTACACACAAACCATTAATAAACACACTAAACACAAACCATTAATAAACACACTACACACATACACCATTAATAAACACACTACACACATACACCATTAATAAACAAACTACACACATACAACATTAATAAACACACTACACACAAACCATTAATAAACACACTACACACACAAACCATTAATAAACACACTAAACACAAACCATTAATAAACACACTACACACATACACCATTAATAAACACACTACACACAAACAACATTAATAAACAAACTACACACAAACAACATTAATAAACATACTACACACAAACCATTAATAAACACACTACACACAAACCATTAATAAACACACTAAACACAAACCATTAATAAACACACTACACACATACACCATTAATAAACAAACTAAACACATACAACATTAATAAACACACTACACACATACACCATTAATAAACAAACCAAACACACACCATTAATAAACACACTACACACAACACCATTAATAAACACACTACACACATACACCATTAATAAACAAACCACACACACACCATTAATAAACACACTACACACAAACACCATTAATAAACAAACCACACACATACACCATTAATAAACAAACCACACACACACCATTAATAAACACACTACACACAAACACCATTAATAAACAAACCAAACACATACACCATTAATAAACAAACCACACACACACCATTAATAAACACACTACACACAAACACCATTAATAAACACACTACACACATACACCATTAATAAACACACTACACACAAACACCATTAATAAACACACTACACACACCATTAATAAACAAACTACACACACACCATTAATAAACACACTACACACACACCATTAATAAACACACTACACACATACACCATTAATAAACAAACCACACACACCATTAATAAACACACTACACACATACACCATTAATAAACACACAACACACAAACAACATTAATAAACACACTACACACAAACCATTAATAAACACACTACACACAAACAACATTAATAAACACACTACACACAAACCATTAATAAACACACTACACACAAACAACATTAATAAACATACTACACACAAACCATTAATAAACACACTACACACAAACCATTAATAAACACACTAAAAACAAACCATTAATAAACACACTACACACAAACAACATTAATAAACAAACTACACACAAACAACATTAATAAACACACTACACACATACACCATTAATAAACACACAACACACATACACCATTAATAAACACACTACACACATACACCATTAATAAACACACAACACACATACACCATTAATAAACACACTAAACACAAACCATTAATAAACACACTACACATATACACCATTAATAAACACACAACACACACACACCATTAATATACAAACTACACACACACACATCATTAATAAACAAACTACACACACACACCATTAATAAACACACTACACACACACCATTAATAAACACACTACACACATACACCATTAACAAACACACTACACACACACCATTAATAAACACACTACACACACACCATTAATAAACACACTACACATATACACCATTAATAAACACACTACACACAAACACCATTAATAAACATACTACACACAAACAACATTAATAAACACACTACACACAAACAACATTAATAAACACACTACACACAAACAACTTTAATAAACACACTACACACAAACAACATTAATAAACACACTACACACAAACAACATTAATAAACACACTACACACAAACAACATTAATAAACACACTACACACAAACCATTAATAAACACACTTCACACAAACAACATTAATAAACAAACCACACACAAACCATTAATAAACACACTACACACAAACAACATTAATAAACAAACTACACACAAACAACATTAATAAACATACTACACACAAACCATTAATAAACACACTACACACAAACCATTAATAAACACACTAAACACAAACCATTAATAAACACACTACACACATACACCATTAATAAACACACTACACACATACACCATTAATAAACAAACTACACACATACAACATTAATAAACACACTACACACAAACCATTAATAAACACACTACACACACAAACCATTAATAAACACACTAAACACAAACCATTAATAAACACACTACACACATACACCATTAATAAACACACTACACACAAACAACATTAATAAACAAACTACACACAAACAACATTAATAAACATACTACACACAAACCATTAATAAACACACTACACACAAACCATTAATAAACACACTAAACACAAACCATTAATAAACACACTACACACATACACCATTAATAAACACACTACACACATACACTATTAATAAACAAACTACACACATACAACATTAATAAACACACTACACACATACACCATTAATAAACAAACCAAACACACACCATTAATAAACACACTACACACAAACACCATTAATAAACACACTACACACATACACCATTAATAAACAAACCACACACACACCATTAATAAACACACTACACACAAACACCATTAATAAACAAACCACACACATACACCATTAATAAACAAACCACACACACACCATTAATAAACACACTACACACAAACACCATTAATAAACAAACCACACTCATACACCATTAATAAACAAACCACACACACACCATTAATAAACACACTACACACAAACACCATTAATAAACACACTACACACATACACCATTAATAAACACACTACACACAAACACCATTAATAAACACACTACACACACCATTAATAAACAAACTACACACACACCATTAATAAACACACTACACACACACCATTAATAAACACACTACACACATACACCATTAATAAACAAACCACACACACCATTAATAAACACACTACACACATACACCATTAATAAACACACAACACACAAACAACATTAATAAACACACTACACACAAACCATTAATAAACACACTACACACAAACAACATTAATAAACACACTACACACAAACCATTAATAAACACACTACACACAAACAACATTAATAAACATACTACACACAAACCATTAATAAACACACTACACACAAACTATTAATAAACACACTAAGCACAAACCATTAATAAACACACTACACACAAACAACATTAATAAACAAACTACACACAAACAACATTAATAAACACACTACACACATACACCATTAATAAACACACAACACACATACACCATTAATAAACACACTACACACATACACCATTAATAAACACACAACACACATACACCATTAATAAACACACTAAACACAAACCATTAATAAACACACTACACATATACACCATTAATAAACACACAACACACACAAACCATTAATAAACACACTACACACACACACCATTAATAAACAAACTACACACAAACCATTAATAAACACACTACACACATACACCATTAATAAACAAACTACACACAAACCATTAATAAACACACTACACACATACACCATTAATAAACAAACCACACACACACCATTAATAAACAAACTACACACAAACAACATTAAAAACATACTACACACAAACCATTAATAAACACACAACACACAAACCATTAATAAACACACTACACACAAACCATTAATAAACACAGAACACACAAACAACATTAATAAACATACTACACACAAACCATTAATAAACACACTACACACAAACAACATTAATAAACATACTACGCACAAACCATTAATAAACACACTAAACACAAACCATTAATAAACACACTACACACAAACCATTAATAAACACACTAAACACAAACCATTAATAAACAAACCACACACAAACCATTAATAAACACACTAAACACAAACCATTAATAAACAAACCACACACAAACCATTAATAAACACACTACACACAAACACCATTAATAAACATACTACACACAAACAACATTAATAAACACACTACACACAAACAACATTAATAAACATACTACACACAAACAACATTAATAAACATACTACACACAAACAACATTAATAAACATACTACACACAAACAACATTAATAAACACACTACACACAAACAACATTAATAAACACACTACACGCAAACAACATTAATAAACACACTACACACAAACAACATTAATAAACACACTACACACAAACCATTAATAAACACACTTCACACAAACAACATTAATAAACAAACCACACACAAACCATTAATAAACACACTACACACAAACAACATTAATAAACAAACTACACACAAACAACATTAATAAACATACTACACACAAACCATTAATAAACACACTACACACAAACCATTAATAAACACACTAAACACAAACCATTAATAAACACACTACACACATACACCATTAATAAACACACTACACACATACACCATTAATAAACAAACTACACACATACAACATTAATAAACACACTACACACAAACCATTAATAAACACACTACACACACAAACCATTAATAAACACACTAAACACAAACCATTAATAAACACACTACACACATACACCATTAATAAACACACTACACACAAACAACATTAATAAACAACTACACACAAACAACATAATAAACATACTACACACAAACCATTAATAAACACACTACACACAAACCATTAATAAACACACTAAACACAAACCATTAATAAACACACTACACACATACACCATTAATAAACACACTACACACATACACTATTAATAAACAAACTACACACATACAACATTAATAAACACACTACACACATACACCATTAATAAACAAACCAAACACACACCATTAATAAACACACTACACACAAACACCATTAATAAACACACTACACACATACACCATTAATAAACAAACCACACACACACCATTAATAAACACACTACACACAAACACCATTAATAAACAAACCACACACATACACCATTAATAAACAAACCACACACACACCATTAATAAACACACTACACACAAACACCATTAATAAACAAACCACACTCATACACCATTAATAAACAAACCACACACACACCATTAATAAACACACTACACACAAACACCATTAATAAACACACTACACACATACACCATTAATAAACACACTACACACAAACACCATTAATAAACACACTACACACACCATTAATAAACAAACTACACACACACCATTAATAAACACACTACACACACACCATTAATAAACACACTACACACATACACCATTAATAAACAAACCACACACACCATTAATAAACACACTACACACATACACCATAATAAACACACAACACACAAACAACATTAATAAACACACTACACACAAACCATTAATAAACACACTACACACAAACAACATTAATAAACACACTACACACAAACCATTAATAAACACACTACACACAAACAACATTAATAAACATACTACACACAAACCATTAATAAACACACTACACACAAACTATTAATAAACACACTAAACACAAACCATTAATAAACACACTACACACAAACAACATTAATAAACAAACTACACACAAACAACATTAATAAACACACTACACACATACACCATTAATAAACACACAACACACATACACCATTAATAAACACACTACACACATACACCATTAATAAACACACAACACACATACACCATTAATAAACACACTAAACACAAACCATTAATAAACACACTACACATATACACCATTAATAAACACACAACACACACAAACCATTAATAAACACACTACACACACACACCATTAATAAACAAACTACACACAAACCATTAATAAACACACTACACACATACACCATTAATAAACAAACTACACACAAACCATTAATAAACACACTACACACATACACCATTAATAAACAAACCACACACACACCATTAATAAACACACTACACACATACACCATTAATAAACAAACTACACACAAACAACATTAAAAAACATACTACACACAAACCATTAATAAACACACAACACACAAACCATTAATAAACACACTACACACAAACCATTAATAAACACAGAACACACAAACAACATTAATAAACATACTACACACAAACCATTAATAAACACACTACACACAAACAACATTAATAAACATACTACGCACAAACCATTAATAAACACACTAAACACAAACCATTAATAAACACACTACACACAAACCATTAATAAACACACTAAACACAAACCATTAATAAACAAACCACACACAAACCATTAATAAACACACTAAACACAAACCATTAATAAACAAACCACACACAAACCATTAATAAACACACTACACACAAACACCATTAATAAACATACTACACACAAACAACATTAATAAACACACTACACACAAACAACATTAATAAACATACTACACACAAACAACATTAATAAACATACTACACACAAACAACATTAATAAACATACTACACACAAACAACATTAATAAACACACTACACACAAACAACATTAATAAACACACTACACACAAACAACATTAATAAACACACTACACACAAACCATTAATAAACACACTTCACACAAACAACATTAATAAACAAACCACACACAAACCATTAATAAACACACTACACACAAACAACATTAATAAACAAACTACACACAAACAACATTAATAAACATACTACACACAAACCATTAATAAACACACTACACACAAACCATTAATAAACACACTAAACACAAACCATTAATAAACACACTACACACATACACCATTAATAAACACACTACACACATACACCATTAATAAACAAACTACACACATACAACATTAATAAACACACTACACACAAACCATTAATAAACACACTACACACACAAACCATTAATAAACACACTAAACACAAACCATTAATAAACACACTACACACATACACCATTAATAAACACACTACACACAAACAACATTAATAAACAAACTACACACAAACAACATTAATAAACATACTACACACAAACCATTAATAAACACACTACACACAAACCATTAATAAACACACTACACACATACACCATTAATAAACACACTACACACATACACCATTAATAAACAAACTACACACATACAACATTAATAAACACACTACACACATACACCATTAATAAACAAACCAAACACACACCATTAATAAACACACTACACACAAACACCATTAATAAACACACTACACACATACACCATTAATAAACAAACCACACACACACCATTAATAAACACACTACACACAAACACCATTAATAAACAAACCACACACATACACCATTAATAAACAAACCACACACACACCATTAATAAACACACTACACACAAACACCATTAATAAACAAACCACACACATACACCATTAATAAACAAACCACACACACACCATTAATAAACACACTACACACAAACACCATTAATAAACACACTACACACATACACCATTAATAAACACACTACACACAAACACCATTAATAAACACACTACACACACCATTAATAAACAAACTACACACACACCATTAATAAACACACTACACACATACACCATTAATAAACAAACCACACACACCATTAATAAACACACTACACACATACACCATTAATAAACACACAACACACAAACAACATTAATAAACACACTACACACAAACCATTAATAAACACACTACACACAAACAACATTAATAAACACACTACACACAAACCATTAATAAACACACTACACACAAACAACATTAATAAACATACTACACACAAACCATTAATAAACACACTACACACAAACCATTAATAAACACACTAAACACAAACCATTAATAAACACACTACACACAAACAACATTAATAAACAAACTACACACAAACAACATTAATAAACACACTACACACATACACCATTAATAAACACACAACACACATACACCATTAATAAACACACTACACACATACACCATTAATAAACACACAACACACATACACCATTAATAAACACACTAAACACAAACCATTAATAAACACACTACACATATACACCATTAATAAACACACAACACACACACACCATTAATATACAAACTACACACACACACACCATTAATAAACAAACTACACACACACACCATTAATAAACACTACACACACACCATTAATAAACACACTACACACATACACCATTAACAAACACACTACACACACACCATTAATAAACACACTACACACACACCATTAATAAACACACTACACATATACACCATTAATAAACACACAACACACACACCATTAATAAACACACTACACACACACCATTAATAAACACACTACACACACACCATTAATAAACACACTACACACATACACCATTAATATACAAACTACACACACACACACCATTAATAAACAAACTACACACACACACCATTAATAAACACACTACACACACACAACATTAATAAACACACTACACACACACCATTAATAAACACACTACACACATACACCATTAACAAACACACAACACATACACCATTAACAAACACACTACACACATACACCATTAACAAACACACTACACACACCATTAATAAACACACTACACACACACCATTAATAAACACACTACACACATACACCATTAATAAACACACTACACACACACACCATTAATAAGCACACTACACACACACACCATTAATAAACACACTACACACACACACCATTAATAAACACACTACACACACACCATTAATAAACAAACTACACACACACCATTAATAAACACACTACACACACACACCATTAATAAACACACTACACACACACACCATTAATAAACACACTACACACACACACCATTAATAAACACACAACACACACACACCATTAATAAACACACAACACACACACACCATTAATAAACACACTACACACACACCATTAATATACACACTACACACACACCATTAATAAACACACTACACACACTACACCATTAATAAACACACTACACACACTACACCATTAATAAACACACTACACACATACACCATTAATAAACACACTACACACATACACCATTAATAAACACACAACACACACAAACCATTAATAAACACACAACACACACACACCATTAATAAACACACTACACACACACACCATTAATAAACACACAACACACACACACCATTAATAAACACACTACACACACACACCATTAATAAACACACTACAAACACACACCATTAATAAACACACTACACACACACCATTAATAAACACACTAAACACAAACCATTAATAAACACACAACACACATACACCATTAATAAACACACTACACACATACACCATTAATAAACACACAACACACATACACCATTAATAAACACACTACACACATACAACATTAATAAACACACTACACACATACACCATTAATAAACACACTACACACACACCATTAATAAACACACAACACACACACCATTAATAAACACACAACACACAGACACCATTAATAAACACACTACAAACACACACCATTAATAAACACACAACACACACACACCATTAATAAACACACAACACACACACACCATTAATAAACACACTACACACACATACCATTAATAAACACACTACACACACACCATTAATAAACACACTACACACATACACCATTAATAAACACACTACACACATACACCATTAATAAACAAACTACACACAAACCAATAATAAACACACTACACACATACACCATTAATAAACAAACTACACACAAACCATTAATAAACACACTACACACATACACCATTAATAAACAAACCACACACACACCATTAATAAACACACTACACACATACACCATTAATAAACAAACTACACAAAAACAACATTAATAAACATACTACACACAAACCATTAATAAACACACTACACACAAACAACATTAATAAACACACTACACACAAACCATTAATAAACACACTTCACACAAACAACATTAATAAACAAACCACACACAAACCATTAATAAACACACTACACACAAACAACATTAATAAACAAACTACACACAAACAACATTAATAAACATACTACACACAAACCATTAATAAACACACTACACACAAACCATTAATAAACACACTAAACACAAACCATTAATAAACACACTACACACATACACCATTAATAAACACACTACACACATACACCATTAATAAACACACTACACACAAACAACATTAATAAACACACTACACACACACCATTAATAAACACACTACACATACACCATTAATAAACACACTACACACATACACCATTAATAAACAAACTACACACACACAACATTAATAAACACACTACACACAAACCATTAATAAACACACTACACACACAAACCATTAATAAACACACTAAACACAAACCATTAATAAACACACTACACACATACACCATTAATAAACACACTACACACAAACAACATTAATAAACAAACTACACACAAACAACATTAATAAACATACTACACACAAACCATTAATAAACACACTACACACAAACCATTAATAAACACACTAAACACAAACCATTAATAAACACACTACACACATACACCATTAATAAACACACTACACACATACACTATTAATAAACAAACTACACACATACAACATTAATAAACACACTACACACATACACCATTAATAAACAAACCAAACACACACCATTAATAAACACACTACACACAAACACCATTAATAAACACACTACACACATACACCATTAATAAACAAACCACACACACACCATTAATAAACACACTACACACAAACACCATTAATAAACAAACCACACACATACACCATTAATAAACAAACCACACACACACCATTAATAAACACACTACACACAAACACCATTAATAAACAAACCACACTCATACACCATTAATAAACAAACCACACACACACCATTAATAAACACACTACACACAAACACCATTAATAAACACACTACACACATACACCATTAATAAACACACTACACACAAACACCATTAATAAACACACTACACACACCATTAATAAACAAACTACACACACACCATTAATAAACACACTACACACACACCATTAATAAACACACTACACACATACACCATTAATAAACAAACCACACACACCATTAATAAACACACTACACACATACACCATTAATAAACACACAACACACAAACAACATTAATAAACACACTACACACAAACCATTAATAAACACACTACACACAAACAACATTAATAAACACACTACACACAAACCATTAATAAACACACTACACACAAACAACATTAATAAACATACTACACACAAACCATTAATAAACACACTACACACAAACTATTAATAAACACACTAAACACAAACCATTAATAAACACACTACACACAAACAACATTAATAAACAAACTACACACAAACAACATTAATAAACACACTACACACATACACCATTAATAAACACACAACACACATACACCATTAATAAACACACTACACACATACACCATTAATAAACACACAACACACATACACCATTAATAAACACACTAAACACAAACCATTAATAAACACACTACACATATACACCATTAATAAACACACAACACACACAAACCATTAATAAACACACTACACACACACACCATTAATAAACAAACTACACACAAACCATTAATAAACACACTACACACATACACCATTAATAAACAAACTACACACAAACCATTAATAAACACACTACACACATACACCATTAATAAACAAACCACACACACACCATTAATAAACACACTACACACATACACCATTAATAAACAAACTACACACAAACAACATTAAAAAACATACTACACACAAACCATTAATAAACACACAACACACAAACCATTAATAAACACACTACACACAAACCATTAATAAACACAGAACACACAAACAACATTAATAAACATACTACACACAAACCATTAATAAACACACTACACACAAACAACATTAATAAACATACTACGCACAAACCATTAATAAACACACTAAACACAAACCATTAATAAACACACTACACACAAACCACTAATAAACACACTAAACACAAACCATTAATAAACAAACCACACACAAACCATTAATAAACACACTAAACACAAACCATTAATAAACAAACCACACACAAACCATTAATAAACACACTACACACAAACACCATTAATAAACATACTACACACAAACAACATTAATAAACACACTACACACAAACAACATTAATAAACATACTACACACAAACAACATTAATAAACATACTACACACAAACAACATTAATAAACATACTACACACAAACAACATTAATAAACACACTACACACAAACAACATTAATAAACACACTACACACAAACAACATTAATAAACACACTACACACAAACAACATTAATAAACACACTACACACAAACCATTAATAAACACACTTCACACAAACAACATTAATAAACAAACCACACACAAACCATTAATAAACACACAACACACAAACAACATTAATAAACAAACTACACACAAACAACATTAATAAACATACTACACACAAACCATTAATAAACACACTACACACAAACCATTAATAAACACACTAAACACAAACCATTAATAAACACACTACACACATACACCATTAATAAACACACTACACACATACACCATTAATAAACAAACTACACACATACAACATTAATAAACACACTACACACAAACCATTAATAAACACACTACACACACAAACCATTAATAAACACACTAAACACAAACCATTAATAAACACACTACACACATACACCATTAATAAACACACTACACACAAACAACATTAAAAAAACAAACTACACACAAACAACATTAATAAACATACTACACACAAACCATTAATAAACACACTACACACAAACCATTAATAAACACACTAAACACAAACCATTAATAAACACACTACACACATACACCATTAATAAACACACTACACACATACACCATTAATAAACAAACTACACACATACAACATTAATAAACACACTACACACATACACCATTAATAAACAAACCAAACACACACCATTAATAAACACACTACACACAAACACCATTAATAAACAAACTACACACATACAACATTAATAAACACACTACACACATACACCATTAATAAACAAACCAAACACACACCATTAATAAACACACTACACACAAACACCATTAATAAACACACTACACACATACACCATTAATAAACAAACCACACACACACCATTAATAAACACACTACACACAAACACCATTAATAAACAAACCACACACATACACCATTAATAAACAAACCACACACACACCATTAATAAACACACTACACACAAACACCATTAATAAACAAACCACACACATACACCATTAATAAACAAACCACACACACACCATTAATAAACACACTACACACAAACACCATTAATAAACACACTACACACATACACCATTAATAAACACACTACACACAAACACCATTAATAAACACACTACACACACCATTAATAAACAAACTACACACACACCATTAATAAACACACTACACACACACCATTAATAAACACACTACACACATACACCATTAATAAACAAACCACACACACCATTAATAAACACACTACACACATACACCATTAATAAACACACAACACACAAACAACATTAATAAACACACTACACACAAACCATTAATAAACACACTACACACAAACAACATTAATAAACACACTACACACAAACCATTAATAAACACACTACACACAAACAACATTAATAAACATACTACACACAAACCATTAATAAACACACTACACACAAACCATTAATAAACACACTAAACACAAACCATTAATAAACACACTACACACAAACAACATTAATAAACAAACTACACACAAACAACATTAATAAACACACTACACACATACACCATTAATAAACACACAACACACATACACCATTAATAAACACACTACACACATACACCATTAATAAACACACAACACACATACACCATTAATAAACACACTAAACACAAACCATTAATAAACACACTACACATATACACCATTAATAAACACACAACACACAGACACCATTAATATACAAACTACACACACACACACAATTAATAAACAAACTACACACACACACCATTAATAAACACTACACACACACCATTAATAAACACACTACACACATACACCATTAACAAACACACTACACACACACCATTAATAAACACACTACACACAGACCATTAATAAACACACTACACATATACACCATTAATAAACACACAACACACACACCATTAATAAACACACTACACACACACCATTAATAAACACACTACACACACACCATTAATAAACACACTACACACATACACCATTAATATACAAACTACACACACACACACACCATTAATAAACAAACTACACACACACACCATTAATAAACACACTACACACACACAACATTAATAAACACACTACACACACACCATTAATAAACACACTACACACATACACCATTAACAAACACACAACACATACACCATTAACAAACACACTACACACATACACCATTAACAAACACACTACACACACACCATTAATAAACACACTACACACACACCATTAATAAACACACTACACACATACACCATTAATAAACACACTACACACACACACCATTAATAAGCACACTACACACACACACCATTAATAAACACACTACACACAAACCATTAATAAACAAACTACACACACACCATTAATAAACACACTACACACATACACCATTAATAAACACACTACACACACACACCATTAATAAACACACTACACACACACACCATTAATAAACACACTACACACACACCATTAATAAACAAACTACACACACACCATTAATAAACACACTACACACACACACCATTAATAAACACACTACACACACACACCATTAATAAACACACAACACACACACACCATTAATAAACACACAACACACACACACCATTAATAAACACACTACACACACACCATTAATATACACACTACACACACACCATTAATAAACACACTACACACACTACACCATTAATAAACACACTACACACACTACACCATTAATAAACACACTACACACATACACCATTAATAAACACACTACACACATACACCATTAATAAACACACAACACACACAAACCATTAATAAACACACAACACACACACACCATTAATAAACACACTACACACACACACCATTAATAAACACACAACACACACACACCATTAATAAACACACTACACACACACACCATTAATAAACACACTACACACACACCATTAATAAACACACTAAACACAAACCATTAATAAACACACAACACACATACACCATTAATAAACACACTACACACATACACCATTAATAAACACACAACACACATACACCATTAATAAACACACTACACACATACAACATTAATAAACACACTACACACATACACCATTAATAAACACACTACACACACACCATTAATAAACACACTACACACACACACCATTAATAAACACACAACACACACACCATTAATAAACACACAACACACAGACACCATTAATAAACACACTACAAACACACACCATTAATAAACACACAACACACACACACCATTAATAAACACACAACACACACACACCATTAATAAACACACTACACACACATACCATTAATAAACACACTACACACACACCATTAATAAACACACTACACACATACACCATTAATAAACACACTACACACATACACCATTAATAAACAAACTACACACAAACCATTAATAAACACACTACACACATACACCATTAATAAACAAACTACACACAAACCATTAATAAACACACTACACACATACACCATTAATAAACAAACCACACACACACCATTAATAAACACACTACACACATACACCATTAATAAACAAACTACACACAAACAACATTAATAAACATACTACACACAAACCATTAATAAACACACTACACACAAACAACATTAATAAACACACTACACACAAACCATTAATAAACACACTTCACACAAACAACATTAATAAACAAACCACACACAAACCATTAATAAACACACTACACACAAACAACATTAATAAACAAACTACACACAAACAACATTAATAAACATACTACACACAAACCATTAATAAACACACTACACACAAACCATTAATAAACACACTAAACACAAACCATTAATAAACACACTACACACATACACCATTAATAAACACACTACACACATACACCATTAATAAACACACTACACACAAACAACATTAATAAACACACTACACACACACCATTAATAAACACACTACACACACACCATTAATAAACACACTACACACATACACCATTAATAAACAAACTACACACACACAACATTAATAAACACACTACACACAAACCATTAATAAACACACTACACACACAAACCATTAATAAACACACTAAACACAAACCATTAATAAACACACTACACACATACACCATTAATAAACACACTACACACAAACAACATTAATAAACAAACTACACACAAACAACATTAATAAACATACTACACACAAACCATTAATAAACACACTACACACAAACCATTAATAAACACACTAAACACAAACCATTAATAAACACACTACACACATACACCATTAATAAACACACTACACACATACACTATTAATAAACAAACTACACACATACAACATTAATAAACACACTACACACATACACCATTAATAAACAAACCAAACACACACCATTAATAAACACACTACACACAAACACCATTAATAAACACACTACACACATACACCATTAATAAACAAACCACACACACACTATTAATAAACACACTACACACAAACACCATTAATAAACAAACCACACACATACACCATTAATAAACAAACCACACACACACCATTAATAAACACACTACACACAAACACCATTAATAAACAAACCACACTCATACACCATTAATAAACAAACCACACACACACCATTAATAAACACACTACACACAAACACCATTAATAAACACACTACACACATACACCATTAATAAACACACTACACACAAACACCATTAATAAACACACTACACACACCATTAATAAACAAACTACACACACACCATTAATAAACACACTACACACACACCATTAATAAACACACTACACACATACACCATTAATAAACAAACCACACACACCATTAATAAACACACTACACACATACACCATTAATAAACACACAACACACAAACAACATTAATAAACACACTACACACAAACCATTAATAAACACACTACACACAAACAACATTAATAAACACACTACACACAAACCATTAATAAACACACTACACACAAACAACATTAATAAACATACTACACACAAACCATTAATAAACACACTACACACAAACTATTAATAAACACACTAAACACAAACCATTAATAAACACACTACACACAAACAACATTAATAAACAAACTACACACAAACAACATTAATAAACACACTACACACATACACCATTAATAAACACACAACACACATACACCATTAATAAACACACTACACACATACACCATTAATAAACACACAACACACATACACCATTAATAAACACACTAAACACAAACCATTAATAAACACACTACACATATACACCATTAATAAACACACAACACACACAAACCATTAATAAACACACTACACACACACACCATTAATAAACAAACTACACACAAACCATTAATAAACACACTACACACATACACCATTAATAAACAAACTACACACAAACCATTAATAAACACACTACACACATACACCATTAATAAACAAACCACACACACACCATTAATAAACACACTACACACATACACCATTAATAAACAAACTACACACAAACAACATTAAAAAACATACTACACACAAACCATTAATAAACACACAACACACAAACCATTAATAAACACACTACACACAAACCATTAATAAACACAGAACACACAAACAACATTAATAAACATACTACACACAAACCATTAATAAACACACTACACACAAACAACATTAATAAACATACTACGCACAAACCATTAATAAACACACTAAACACAAACCATTAATAAACACACTACACACAAACCATTAATAAACACACTAAACACAAACCATTAATAAACAAACCACACACAAACCATTAATAAACACACTAAACACAAACCATTAATAAACAAACCACACACAAACCATTAATAAACACACTACACACAAACACCATTAATAAACATACTACACACAAACAACATTAATAAACACACTACACACAAACAACATTAATAAACATACTACACACAAACAACATTAATAAACATACTACACACAAACAACATTAATAAACATACTACACACAAACAACATTAATAAACACACTACACACAAACAACATTAATAAACACACTACACACAAACAACATTAATAAACACACTACACACAAACCATTAATAAACACACTTCACACAAACAACATTAATAAACAAACCACACACAAACCATTAATAAACACACTACACACAAACAACATTAATAAACAAACTACACACAAACAACATTAATAAACATACTACACACAAACCATTAATAAACACACTACACACAAACCATTAATAAACACACTAAACACAAACCATTAATAAACACACTACACACATACACCATTAATAAACACACTACACACATACACCATTAATAAACAAACTACACACATACAACATTAATAAACACACTACACACAAACCATTAATAAACACACTACACACACAAACCATTAATAAACACACTAAACACAAACCATTAATAAACACACTACACACATACACCATTAATAAACACACTACACACAAACAACATTAATAAACAAACTACACACAAACAACATTAATAAACATACTACACACAAACCATTAATAAACACACTACACACAAACCATTAATAAACACACTAAACACAAACCATTAATAAACACACTACACACATACACCATTAATAAACACACTACACACATACACCATTAATAAACAAACTACACACATACAACATTAATAAACACACTACACACATACACCATTAATAAACAAACCAAACACACACCATTAATAAACACACTACACACAAACACCATTAATAAACACACTACACACATACACCATTAATAAACAAACCACACACACACCATTAATAAACACACTACACACAAACACCATTAATAAACAAACCACACACATACACCATTAATAAACAAACCACACACACACCATTAATAAACACACTACACACAAACACCATTAATAAACAAACCACACACATACACCATTAATAAACAAACCACACACACACCATTAATAAACACACTACACACAAACACCATTAATAAACACACTACACACATACACCATTAATAAACACACTACACACAAACACCATTAATAAACACACTACACACACCATTAATAAACAAACTACACACACACCATTAATAAACACACTACACACACACCATTAATAAACACACTACACACATACACCATTAATAAACAAACCACACACACCATTAATAAACACACTACACACATACACCATTAATAAACACACAACACACAAACAACATTAATAAACACACTACACACAAACCATTAATAAACACACTACACACAAACAACATTAATAAACACACTACACACAAACCATTAATAAACACACTACACACAAACAACATTAATAAACATACTACACACAAACCATTAATAAACACACTACACACAAACCATTAATAAACACACTAAACACAAACCATTAATAAACACACTACACACAAACAACATTAATAAACAAACTACACACAAACAACATTAATAAACACACTACACACATACAACATTAATAAACACACTACACACAAACCATTAATAAACACACTACACACACAAACCATTAATAAACACACTAAACACAAACCATTAATAAACACACTACACACATACACCATTAATAAACACACTACACACAAACAACATTAATAAACAAACTACACACAAACAACATTAATAAACATACTACACACAAACCATTAATAAACACAATACACACAAACCATTAATAAACACACTAAACACAAACCATTAATAAACACACTACACACATACACCATTAATAAACACACTACACACATACACCATTAATAAACAAACTACACACATACAACATTAATAAACACACTACACACATACACCATTAATAAACAAACCAAACACACACCATTAATAAACACACTACACACAAACACCATTAATAAACACACTACACACATACACCATTAATAAACAAACCACACACACACCATTAATAAACACACTACACACAAACACCATTAATAAACAAACCACACACATACACCATTAATAAACAAACCACACACACACCATTAATAAACACACTACACACAAACACCATTAATAAACAAACCACACACATACACCATTAATAAACAAACCACACACACACCATTAATAAACACACTACACACAAACACCATTAATAAACACACTACACACATACACCATTAATAAACACACTACACACAAACACCATTAATAAACAAACTACACACACCATTAATAAACAAACTACACACACACCATTAATAAACACACTACACACACACCATTAATAAACACACTACACACATACACCATTAATAAACAAACCACACACACCATTAATAAACACACTACACACATACACCATTAATAAACACACAACACACAAACAACATTAATAAACACACTACACACAAACCATTAATAAACACACTACACACAAACAACATTAATAAACACACTACACACAAACCATTAATAAACACACTACACACAAACAACATTAATAAACATACTACACACAAACCATTAATAAACACACTACACACAAACCATTAATAAACACACTAAACACAAACCATTAATAAACACACTACACACATACACCATTAATAAACACACTACACACATACACTATTAATAAACAAACTACACACATACAACATTAATAAACACACTACACACATACACCATTAATAAACAAACCAAACACACACCATTAATAAACACACTACACACAAACACCATTAATAAACACACTACACACATACACCATTAATAAACAAACCACACACACACCATTAATAAACACACTACACACAAACACCATTAATAAACAAACCACACACATACACCATTAATAAACAAACCACACACACACCATTAATAAACACACTACACACAAACACCATTAATAAACAAACCACACTCATACACCATTAATAAACAAACCACACACACACCATTAATAAACACACTACACACAAACACCATTAATAAACACACTACACACATACACCATTAATAAACACACTACACACAAACACCATTAATAAACACACTACACACACCATTAATAAACAAACTACACACACACCATTAATAAACACACTACACACACACCATTAATAAACACACTACACACATACACCATTAATAAACAAACCACACACACCATTAATAAACACACTACACACATACACCATTAATAAACACACAACACACAAACAACATTAATAAACACACTACACACAAACCATTAATAAACACACTACACACAAACAACATTAATAAACACACTACACACAAACCATTAATAAACACACTACACACAAACAACATTAATAAACATACTACACACAAACCATTAATAAACACACTACACACAAACTATTAATAAACACACTAAACACAAACCATTAATAAACACACTACACACAAACAACATTAATAAACAAACTACACACAAACAACATTAATAAACACACTACACACATACACCATTAATAAACACACAACACACATACACCATTAATAAACACACTACACACATACACCATTAATAAACACACAACACACATACACCATTAATAAACACACTAAACACAAACCATTAATAAACACACTACACATATACACCATTAATAAACACACAACACACACAAACCATTAATAAACACACTACACACACACACCATTAATAAACAAACTACACACAAACCATTAATAAACACACTACACACATACACCATTAATAAACAAACTACACACAAACCATTAATAAACACACTACACACATACACCATTAATAAACAAACCACACACACACCATTAATAAACACACTACACACATACACCATTAATAAACAAACTACACACAAACAACATTAAAAAACATACTACACACAAACCATTAATAAACACACAACACACAAACCATTAATAAACACACTACACACAAACCATTAATAAACACAGAACACACAAACAACATTAATAAACATACTACACACAAACCATTAATAAACACACTACACACAAACAACATTAATAAACATACTACGCACAAACCATTAATAAACACACTAAACACAAACCATTAATAAACACACTACACACAAACCATTAATAAACACACTAAACACAAACCATTAATAAACAAACCACACACAAACCATTAATAAACACACTAAACACAAACCATTAATAAACAAACCACACACAAACCATTAATAAACACACTACACACAAACACCATTAATAAACATACTACACACAAACAACATTAATAAACACACTACACACAAACAACATTAATAAACATACTACACACAAACAACATTAATAAACATACTACACACAAACAACATTAATAAACATACTACACACAAACAACATTAATAAACACACTACACACAAACAACATTAATAAACACACTACACACAAACAACATTAATAAACACACTACACACAAACCATTAATAAACACACTTCACACAAACAACATTAATAAACAAACCACACACAAACCATTAATAAACACACTACACACAAACAACATTAATAAACAAACTACACACAAACAACATTAATAAACATACTACACACAAACCATTAATAAACACACTACACACAAACCATTAATAAACACACTAAACACAAACCATTAATAAACACACTACACACATACACCATTAATAAACACACTACACACATACACCATTAATAAACAAACTACACACATACAACATTAATAAACACACTACACACAAACCATTAATAAACACACTACACACACAAACCATTAATAAACACACTAAACACAAACCATTAATAAACACACTACACACATACACCATTAATAAACACACTACACACAAACAACATTAATAAACAAACTACACACAAACAACATTAATAAACATACTACACACAAACCATTAATAAACACACTACACACAAACCATTAATAAACACACTAAACACAAACCATTAATAAACACACTACACACATACACCATTAATAAACACACTACACACATACACCATTAATAAACAAACTACACACATACAACATTAATAAACACACTACACACATACACCATTAATAAACAAACCAAACACACACCATTAATAAACACACTACACACAAACACCATTAATAAACACACTACACACATACACCATTAATAAACAAACCACACACACACCATTAATAAACACACTACACACAAACACCATTAATAAACAAACCACACACATACACCATTAATAAACAAACCACACACACACCATTAATAAACACACTACACACAAACACCATTAATAAACAAACCACACACATACACCATTAATAAACAAACCACACACACACCATTAATAAACACACTACACACAAACACCATTAATAAACACACTACACACATACACCATTAATAAACACACTACACACAAACACCATTAATAAACACACTACACACACCATTAATAAACAAACTACACACACACCATTAATAAACACACTACACACACACCATTAATAAACACACTACACACATACACCATTAATAAACAAACCACACACACCATTAATAAACACACTACACACATACACCATTAATAAACACACAACACACAAACAACATTAATAAACACACTACACACAAACCATTAATAAACACACTACACACAAACAACATTAATAAACACACTACACACAAACCATTAATAAACACACTACACACAAACAACATTAATAAACATACTACACACAAACCATTAATAAACACACTACACACAAACCATTAATAAACACACTAAACACAAACCATTAATAAACACACTACACACAAACAACATTAATAAACAAACTACACACAAACAACATTAATAAACACACTACACACATACAACATTAATAAACACACTACACACAAACCATTAATAAACACACTACACACACAAACCATTAATAAACACACTAAACACAAACCATTAATAAACACACTACACACATACACCATTAATAAACACACTACACACAAACAACATTAATAAACAAACTACACACAAACAACATTAATAAACATACTACACACAAACCATTAATAAACACACTACACACAAACCATTAATAAACACACTAAACACAAACCATTAATAAACACACTACACACATACACCATTAATAAACACACTACACACATACACCATTAATAAACAAACTACACACATACAACATTAATAAACACACTACACACATACACCATTAATAAACAAACCAAACACACACCATTAATAAACACACTACACACAAACACCATTAATAAACACACTACACACATACACCATTAATAAACAAACCACACACACACCATTAATAAACACACTACACACAAACACCATTAATAAACAAACCACACACATACACCATTAATAAACAAACCACACACACACCATTAATAAACACACTACACACAAACACCATTAATAAACAAACCACACACATACACCATTAATAAACAAACCACACACACACCATTAATAAACACACTACACACAAACACCATTAATAAACACACTACACACATACACCATTAATAAACACACTACACACAAACACCATTAATAAACAAACTACACACACCATTAATAAACAAACTACACACACACCATTAATAAACACACTACACACACACCATTAATAAACACACTACACACATACACCATTAATAAACAAACCACACACACCATTAATAAACACACTACACACATACACCATTAATAAACACACAACACACAAACAACATTAATAAACACACTACACACAAACCATTAATAAACACACTACACACAAACAACATTAATAAACACACTACACACAAACCATTAATAAACACACTACACACAAACAACATTAATAAACATACTACACACAAACCATTAATAAACACACTACACACAAACCATTAATAAACACACTAAACACAAACCATTAATAAACACACTACACACAAACAACATTAATAAACAAACTACACACAAACAACATTAATAAACACACTACACACATACACCATTAATAAACACACAACACACATACACCATTAATAAACACACTACACACATACACCATTAATAAACACACAACACACATACACCATTAATAAACACACTAAACACAAACCATTAATAAACACACTACACATATACACCATTAATAAACACACAACACACACACACCATTAATATACAAACTACACACACACACACCATTAATAAACAAACTACACACACACACCATTAATAAACACTACACACACACCATTAATAAACACACAACACACATACACCATTAACAAACACACTACACACACACCATTAATAAACACACTACACACACACCATTAATAAACACACTACACATATACACCATTAATAAACACACAACACACACACCATTAATAAACACACTACACACACACCATTAATAAACACACTACACACACACCATTAATAAACACACTACACACATACACCATTAATATACAAACTACACACACACACACCATTAATAAACAAACTACACACACACACCATTAATAAACACACTACACACACACAACATTAATAAACACACTACACACACACCATTAATAAACACACTACACACATACACCATTAACAAACACACAACACATACACCATTAACAAACACACTACACACATACACCATTAACAAACACACTACACACACACCATTAACAAACACACTACACACACACCATTAATAAACACACTACACACATACACCATTAATAAACACACTACACACACACACCATTAATAAGCACACTACACACACACACCATTAATAAACACACTACACACAAACCATTAATAAACAAACTACACACACACCATTAATAAACACACTACACACATACACCATTAATAAACACACTACACACACACACCATTAATAAACACACTACACACACACCATTAATAAACAAACTACACACACACCATTAATAAACACACTACACACACACACCATTAATAAACACACTACACACACACACCATTAATAAACACACTACACACACACACCATTAATAAACACACAACACACACACACCATTAATAAACACACAACACACACACACCATTAATAAACACACTACACACACACCATTAATATACACACTACACACACACCATTAATAAACACACTACACACACTACACCATTAATAAACACACTACACACACTACACCATTAATAAACACACTACACACATACACCATTAATAAACACACTACACACATACACCATTAATAAACACACAACACACACAAACCATTAATAAACACACAACACACACACACCATTAATAAACACACTACACACACACACCATTAATAAACACACAACACACACACACCATTAATAAACACACTACACACACACACCATTAATAAACACACTACAAACACACACCATTAATAAACACACTACACACACACCATTAATAAACACACTAAACACAAACCATTAATAAACACACAACACACATACACCATTAATAAACACACTACACACATACACCATTAATAAACACACAACACACATACACCATTAATAAACACACTACACACATACAACATTAATAAACACACTACACACATACACCATTAATAAACACACTACACACACACCATTAATAAACACACTACACACACACACCATTAATAAACACACAACACACACACCATTAATAAACACACAACACACAGACACCATTAATAAACACACTACAAACACACACCATTAATAAACACACAACACACACACACCATTAATAAACACACAACACACACACACCATTAATAAACACACTACACACACATACCATTAATAAACACACTACACACACACCATTAATAAACACACTACACGCATACACCATTAATAAACACACTACACACATACACCATTAATAAACAAACTACACACAAACCATTAATAAACACACTACACACATACACCATTAATAAACAAACTACACACAAACCATTAATAAACACACTACACACATACACCATTAATAAACAAACCACACACACACCATTAATAAACACACTACACACATACACCATTAATAAACAAACTACACACAAACAACATTAATAAACATACTACACACAAACCATTAATAAACACACTACACACAAACAACATTAATAAACACACTACACACAAACCATTAATAAACACACTTCACACAAACAACATTAATAAACAAACCACACACAAACCATTAATAAACACACTACACACAAACAACATTAATAAACAAACTACACACAAACAACATTAATAAACATACTACACACAAACCATTAATAAACACACTACACACAAACCATTAATAAACACACTAAACACAAACCATTAATAAACACACTACACACATACACCATTAATAAACACACTACACACATACACCATTAATAAACAAACTACACACAAACAACATTAATAAACACACTACACACAAACCATTAATAAACACACTACACACACAAACCATTAATAAACACACTAAACACAAACCATTAATAAACACACTACACACATACACCATTAATAAACACACTACACACAAACACCATTAATAAACAAACTACACACAAACAACATTAATAAACATACTACACACAAACCATTAATAAACACACTACACACAAACCATTAATAAACACACTAAACACAAACCATTAATAAACACACTACACACATACACCATTAATAAACACACTACACACATACACCATTAATAAACAAACTACACACATACAACATTAATAAACACACTACACACATACACCATTAATAAACAAACCAAACACACACCATTAATAAACACACTACACACAAACACCATTAATAAACACACTACACACATACACCATTAATAAACAAACCACACACACACCATTAATAAACACACTACACACAAACACCATTAATAAACAAACCACACACATACACCATTAATAAACAAACCACACACACACCATTAATAAACACACTACACACAAACACCATTAATAAACAAACCACACACATACACCATTAATAAACAAACCACACACACACCATTAATAAACACACTACACACAAACACCATTAATAAACACACTACACACATACACCATTAATAAACACACTACACACAAACACCATTAATAAACACACTACACACACCATTAATAAACAAACTACACACACCATTAATAAACACACTACACACACACCATTAATAAACACACTACACACATACACCATTAATAAACAAACCACACACACCATTAATAAACACACTACACACATACACCATTAATAAACACACAACACACAAACAACATTAATAAACACACTACACACAAACCATTAATAAACACACTACACACAAACCATTAATAAACACACTAAACACAAACCATTAATAAACACACTACACACATACACCATTAATAAACACACTACACACATACACCATTAATAAACAAACTACACACATACAACATTAATAAACACACTACACACATACACCATTAATAAACAAACCAAACACACACCATTAATAAACACACTACACACAAACACCATTAATAAACACACTACACACATACACCATTAATAAACAAACCACACACACACCATTAATAAACACACTACACACAAACACCATTAATAAACAAACCACACACATACACTATTAATAAACAAACCACACACACACCATTAATAAACACACTACACACAAACACCATTAATAAACAAACCACACACATACACCATTAATAAACAAACCACACACACACCATTAATAAACACACTACACACAAACACCATTAATAAACACACTACACACATACACCATTAATAAACACACTACACACAAACACCATTAATAAACACACTACACACACCATTAATAAACAAACTACACACACACCATTAATAAACACACTACACACACACCATTAATAAACACACTACACACATACACCATTAATAAACAAACCACACACACCATTAATAAACACACTACACACATACACCATTAATAAACACACAACACACAAACAACATTAATAAACACACTACACACAAACCATTAATAAACACACTACACACAAACAACATTAATAAACACACTACACACAAACCATTAATAAACACACTACACACAAACAACATTAATAAACATACTACACACAAACCATTAATAAACACACTACACACAAACCATTAATAAACACACTAAACACAAACCATTAATAAACACACTACACACAAACAACATTAATAAACAAACTACACACAAACAACATTAATAAACACACTACACACATACACCATTAATAAACACACAACACACATACACCATTAATAAACACACTACACACATACACCATTAATAAACACACAACACACATACACCATTAATAAACACACTAAACACAAACCATTAATAAACAAACTACACATATACACCATTAATAAACACACAACACACACACACCATTAATATACAAACTACACACACACACACCATTAATAAACAAACTACACACACACACCATTAATAAACACTACACACACACCATTAATAAACACACTACACACATACACCATTAACAAACACACTACACACACACCATTAATAAACACACTACACACACACCATTAATAAACACACTACACATATACACCATTAATAAACACACAACACACACACCATTAATAAACACACTACACACACACCATTAATAAACACACTACACACACACCATTAATAAACACACTACACACATACACCATTAATATACAAACTACACACACACACACCATTAATAAACAAACTACACACACACACCATTAATAAACACACTACACACACACAACATTAATAAACACACTACACACACACCATTAATAAACACACTACACACATACACCATTAACAAACACACAACACATACACCATTAACAAACACACTACACACATACACCATTAACAAACACACTACACACACACCATTAATAAACACACTACACACACACCATTAATAAACACACTACACACATACACCATTAATAAACACACTACACACACACACCATTAATAAGCACACTACACACACACACCATTAATAAACACACTACACACAAACCATTAATAAACAAACTACACACACACCATTAATAAACACACTACACACATACACCATTAATAAACACACTACACACACACACCATTAATAAACACACTACACACACACACCATTAATAAACACACTACACACACACCATTAATAAACAAACTACACACACACCATTAATAAACACACTACACACACACACCATTAATAAACACACTACACACACACACCATTAATAAACACACTACACACACACACCATTAATAAACACACAACACACACACACCATTAATAAACACACAACACACACACACCATTAATAAACACACTACACACACACCATTAATATACACACTACACACACACCATTAATAAACACACTACACACACTACACCATTAATAAACACACTACACACACTACACCATTAATAAACACACTACACACATACACCATTAATAAACACACTACACACATACACCATTAATAAACACACAACACACACAAACCATTAATAAACACACAACACACACACACCATTAATAAACACACTACACACACACACCATTAATAAACACACAACACACACACACCATTAATAAACACACTACACACACACACCATTAATAAACACACTACAAACACACACCATTAATAAACACACTACACACACACCATTAATAAACACACTAAACACAAACCATTAATAAACACACAACACACATACACCATTAATAAACACACTACACACATACACCATTAATAAACACACAACACACATACACCATTAATAAACACACTACACACATACAACATTAATAAACACACTACACACATACACCATTAATAAACACACTACACACACACCATTAATAAACACACTACACACACACACCATTAATAAACACACAACACACACACCATTAATAAACACACAACACACAGACACCATTAATAAACACACTACAAACACACACCATTAATAAACACACAACACACACACACCATTAATAAACACACAACACACACACACCATTAATAAACACACTACACACACACACCATTAATAAACACACTACACACACACCATTAATAAACACACTACACACATACACCATTAATAAACACACTACACACATACACCATTAATAAACAAACTACACACAAACCATTAATAAACACACTACACACATACACCATTAATAAACAAACTACACACAAACCATTAATAAACACACTACACACATACACCATTAATAAACAAACCACACACACACCATTAATAAACACACTACACACATACACCATTAATAAACAAACTACACACAAACAACATTAATAAACATACTACACACAAACCATTAATAAACACACTACACACAAACAACATTAATAAACACATTACACACAAACCATTAATAAACACACTTCACACAAACAACATTAATAAACAAACCACACACAAACCATTAATAAACATACTACACACAAACAACATTAATAAACAAACTACACACAAACAACATTAATAAACATACTACACACAAACCATTAATAAACACACTACACACAAACCATTAATAAACACACTAAACACAAACCATTAATAAACACACTACACACATACACCATTAATAAACACACTACACACATACACCATTAATAAACACACTACACACAAACAACATTAATAAACACACTACACACACACCATTAATAAACACACTACACATACACCATTAATAAACACACTACACACATACACCATTAATAAACAAACTACACACACACAACATTAATAAACACACTACACACAAACCATTAATAAACACACTACACACACAAACCATTAATAAACACACTAAACACAAACCATTAATAAACACACTACACACATACACCATTAATAAACACACTACACACAAACAACATTAATAAACAAACTACACACAAACAACATTAATAAACATACTACACACAAACCATTAATAAACACACTACACACAAACCATTAATAAACACACTAAACACAAACCATTAATAAACACACTACACACATACACCATTAATAAACACACTACACACATACACTATTAATAAACAAACTACACACATACAACATTAATAAACACACTACACACATACACCATTAATAAACAAACCAAACACACACCATTAATAAACACACTACACACAAACACCATTAATAAACACACTACACACATACACCATTAATAAACAAACCACACACACACCATTAATAAACACACTACACACAAACACCATTAATAAACAAACCACACACATACACCATTAATAAACAAACCACACACACACCATTAATAAACACACTACACACAAACACCATTAATAAACAAACCACACTCATACACCATTAATAAACAAACCACACACACACCATTAATAAACACACTACACACAAACACCATTAATAAACACACTACACACATACACCATTAATAAACACACTACACACAAACACCATTAATAAACACACTACACACACCATTAATAAACAAACTACACACACACCATTAATAAACACACTACACACACACCATTAATAAACACACTACACACATACACCATTAATAAACAAACCACACACACCATTAATAAACACACTACACACATACACCATTAATAAACACACAACACACAAACAACATTAATAAACACACTACACACAAACCATTAATAAACACACTACACACAAACAACATTAATAAACACACTACACACAAACCATTAATAAACACACTACACACAAACAACATTAATAAACATACTACACACAAACCATTAATAAACACACTACACACAAACTATTAATAAACACACTAAACACAAACCATTAATAAACACACTACACACAAACAACATTAATAAACAAACTACACACAAACAACATTAATAAACACACTACACACATACACCATTAATAAACACACAACACACATACACCATTAATAAACACACTACACACATACACCATTAATAAACACACAACACACATACACCATTAATAAACACACTAAACACAAACCATTAATAAACACACTACACATATACACCATTAATAAACACACAACACACACAAACCATTAATAAACACACTACACACACACACCATTAATAAACAAACTACACACAAACCATTAATAAACACACTACACACATACACCATTAATAAACAAACTACACACAAACCATTAATAAACACACTACACACATACACCATTAATAAACAAACCACACACACACCATTAATAAACACACTACACACATACACCATTAATAAACAAACTACACACAAACAACATTAAAAAACATACTACACACAAACCATTAATAAACACACAACACACAAACCATTAATAAACACACTACACACAAACCATTAATAAACACAGAACACACAAACAACATTAATAAACATACTACACACAAACCATTAATAAACACACTACACACAAACAACATTAATAAACATACTACGCACAAACCATTAATAAACACACTAAACACAAACCATTAATAAACACACTACACACAAACCATTAATAAACACACTAAACACAAACCATTAATAAACAAACCACACACAAACCATTAATAAACACACTAAACACAAACCATTAATAAACAAACCACACACAAACCATTAATAAACACACTACACACAAACACCATTAATAAACATACTACACACAAACAACATTAATAAACACACTACACACAAACAACATTAATAAACATACTACACACAAACAACATTAATAAACATACTACACACAAACAACATTAATAAACATACTACACACAAACAACATTAATAAACACACTACACACAAACAACATTAATAAACACACTACACACAAACAACATTAATAAACACACTACACACAAACCATTAATAAACACACTTCACACAAACAACATTAATAAACAAACCACACACAAACCATTAATAAACACACTACACACAAACAACATTAATAAACAAACTACACACAAACAACATTAATAAACATACTACACACAAACCATTAATAAACACACTACACACAAACCATTAATAAACACACTAAACACAAACCATTAATAAACACACTACACACATACACCATTAATAAACACACTACACACATACACCATTAATAAACAAACTACACACATACAACATTAATAAACACACTACACACAAACCATTAATAAACACACTACACACACAAACCATTAATAAACACACTAAACACAAACCATTAATAAACACACTACACACATACACCATTAATAAACACACTACACACAAACAACATTAATAAACAAACTACACACAAACAACATTAATAAACATACTACACACAAACCATTAATAAACACACTACACACAAACCATTAATAAACACACTAAACACAAACCATTAATAAACACACTACACACATACACCATTAATAAACACACTACACACATACACCATTAATAAACAAACTACACACATACAACATTAATAAACACACTACACACATACACCATTAATAAACAAACCAAACACACACCATTAATAAACACACTACACACAAACACTATTAATAAACACACTACACACATACACAATTAATAAACAAACCACACACACACCATTAATAAACACACTACACACAAACACCATTAATAAACAAACCACACACATACACCATTAATAAACAAACCACACACACACCATTAATAAACACACTACACACAAACACCATTAATAAACAAACCACACACATACACCATTAATAAACAAACCACACACACACCATTAATAAACACACTACACACAAACACCATTAATAAACACACTACACACATACACCATTAATAAACACACTACACACAAACACCATTAATAAACACACTACACACACCATTAATAAACAAACTACACACACACCATTAATAAACACACTACACACACACCATTAATAAACACACTACACACATACACCATTAATAAACAAACCACACACACCATTAATAAACACACTACACACATACACCATTAATAAACACACAACACACAAACAACATTAATAAACACACTACACACAAACCATTAATAAACACACTACACACAAACAACATTAATAAACACACTACACACAAACCATTAATAAACACACTACACACAAACAACATTAATAAACATACTACACACAAACCATTAATAAACACACTACACACAAACCATTAATAAACACACTAAACACAAACCATTAATAAACACACTACACACAAACAACATTAATAAACAAACTACACACAAACAACATTAATAAACACACTACACACATACACCATTAATAAACACACAACACACATACACCATTAATAAACACACTACACACATACACCATTAATAAACACACAACACACATACACCATTAATAAACACACTAAACACAAACCATTAATAAACACACTACACATATACACCATTAATAAACACACAACACACACACACCATTAATATACAAACTACACACACACACACCATTAATAAACAAACTACACACACACACCATTAATAAACACTACACACACACCATTAATAAACACACTACACACATACACCATTAACAAACACACTACACACACACCATTAATAAACACACTACACACACACCATTAATAAACACACTACACATATACACCATTAATAAACACACAACACACACACCATTAATAAACACACTACACACACACCATTAATAAACACACTACACACACACCATTAATAAACACACTACACACATACACCATTAATATACAAACTACACACACACACACCATTAATAAACAAACTACACACACACACCATTAATAAACACACTACACACACACAACATTAATAAACACACTACACACACACCATTAATAAACACACTACACACATACACCATTAACAAACACACAACACATACACCATTAACAAACACACTACACACATACACCATTAACAAACACACTACACACACACCATTAACAAACACACTACACACACACCATTAATAAACACACTACACACATACACCATTAATAAACACACTACACACACACACCATTAATAAGCACACTACACACACACACCATTAATAAACACACTACACACAAACCATTAATAAACACACTACACACACACCATTAATAAACACACTACACACATACACCATTAATAAACACACTACACACACACACCATTAATAAACACACTACACACACACCATTAATAAACAAACTACACACACACCATTAATAAACACACTACACACACACACCATTAATAAACACACTACACACACACACCATTAATAAACACACTACACACACACACCATTAATAAACACACAACACACACACACCATTAATAAACACACAACACACACACACCATTAATAAACACACTACACACACACCATTAATATACACACTACACACACACCATTAATAAACACACTACACACACTACACCATTAATAAACACACTACACACACTACACCATTAATAAACACACTACACACATACACCATTAATAAACACACTACACACATACACCATTAATAAACACACAACACACACAAACCATTAATAAACACACAACACACACACACCATTAATAAACACACTACACACACACACCATTAATAAACACACAACACACACACACCATTAATAAACACACTACACACACACACCATTAATAAACACACTACAAACACACACCATTAATAAACACACTACACACACACCATTAATAAACACACTAAACACAAACCATTAATAAACACACAACACACATACACCATTAATAAACACACTACACACATACACCATTAATAAACACACAACACACATACACCATTAATAAACACACTACACACATACAACATTAATAAACACACTACACACATACACCATTAATAAACACACTACACACACACCATTAATAAACACACTACACACACACACCATTAATAAACACACAAGACACACACCATTAATAAACACACAACACACAGACACCATTAATAAACACACTACAAACACACACCATTAATAAACACACAACACACACACACCATTAATAAACACACAACACACACACACCATTAATAAACACACTACACACACATACCATTAATAAACACACTACACACACACCATTAATAAACACACTACACACATACACCATTAATAAACACACTACACACATACACCATTAATAAACAAACTACACACAAACCATTAATAAACACACTACACACATACACCATTAATAAACAAACTACACACAAACCATTAATAAACACACTACACACATACACCATTAATAAACAAACCACACACACACCATTAATAAACACACTACACACATACACCATTAATAAACAAACTACACACAAACAACATTAATAAACATACTACACACAAACCATTAATAAACACACTACACACAAACAACATTAATAAACACACTACACACAAACCATTAATAAACACACTTCACACAAACAACATTAATAAACAAACCACACACAAACCATTAATAAACACACTACACACAAACAACATTAATAAACAAACTACACACAAACAACATTAATAAACATACTACACACAAACCATTAATAAACACACTACACACAAACCATTAATAAACACACTAAACACAAACCATTAATAAACACACTACACACATACACCATTAATAAACACACTACACACATACACCATTAATAAACAAACTACACACAAACAACATTAATAAACACACTACACACAAACCATTAATAAACACACTACACACACAAACCATTAATAAACACACTAAACACAAACCATTAATAAACACACTACACACATACACCATTAATAAACACACTACACACAAACAACATTAATAAACAAACTACACACAAACAACATTAATAAACATACTACACACAAACCATTAATAAACACACTACACACAAACCATTAATAAACACACTAAACACAAACCATTAATAAACACACTACACACATACACCATTAATAAACACACTACACACATACACCATTAATAAACAAACTACACACATACAACATTAATAAACACACTACACACATACACCATTAATAAACAAACCAAACACACACCATTAATAAACACACTACACACAAACACCATTAATAAACACACTACACACATACACCATTAATAAACAAACCACACAAACACCATTAATAAACACACTACACACAAACACCATTAATAAACAAACCACACACATACACCATTAATAAACAAACCACACACACACCATTAATAAACACACTACACACAAACACCATTAATAAACAAACCACACACATACACCATTAATAAACAAACCACACACACACCATTAATAAACACACTACACACAAACACCATTAATAAACACACTACACACATACACCATTAATAAACACACTACACACAAACACCATTAATAAACACACTACACACACCATTAATAAACAAACTACACACACACCATTAATAAACACACTACACACACACCATTAATAAACACACTACACACATACACCATTAATAAACAAACCACACACACCATTAATAAACACACTACACACATACACCATTAATAAACACACAACACACAAACAACATTAATAAACACACTACACACAAACCATTAATAAACACACTACACACAAACAACATTAATAAACACACTACACACAAACCATTAATAAACACACTACACACAAACAACATTAATAAACATACTACACACAAACCATTAATAAACACACTACACACAAACCATTAATAAACACACTAAACACAAACCATTAATAAACACACTACACACAAACAACATTAATAAACAAACTACACACAAACAACATTAATAAACACACTACACACATACACCATTAATAAACACACAACACACATACACCATTAATAAACACACTACACACATACACCATTAATAAACACACAACACACATACACCATTAATAAACACACTAAACACAAACCATTAATAAACACACTACACATATACACCATTAATAAACACACAACACACACACACCATTAATATACAAACTACACACACACACACCATTAATAAACAAACTACACACACACACCATTAATAAACACACTACACACACACCATTAATAAACACACTACACACATACACCATTAACAAACACACTACACACACACCATTAATAAACACACTACACACACACCATTAATAAACACACTACACATATACACCATTAATAAACACACTACACACAAACACCATTAATAAACATACTACACACAAACAACATTAATAAACACACTACACACAAACAACATTAATAAACACACTACACACAAACAACATTAATAAACATACTACACACAAACAACATTAATAAACATACTACACACAAACAACATTAATAAACACACTACACACAAACAACATTAATAAACACACTACACACAAACAACATTAATAAAAACACTACACACAAACAACATTAATAAACACAGTACACACAAACCATTAATAAACACACTTCACACAAACAACATTAATAAACAAACCACACACAAACCATTAATAAACACACTACACACAAACAACATTAATAAACAAACTACACACAAACAACATTAATAAACATACTACACACAAACCATTAATAAACACACTACACACAAACCATTAATAAACACACTAAACACAAACCATTAATAAACACACTACACACATACACCATTAATAAACACACTACACACATACACCATTAATAAACAAACTACACACATACAACATTAATAAACACACTACACACAAACCATTAATAAACACACTACACACACAAACCATTAATAAACACACTAAACACAAACCATTAATAAACACACTACACACATACACCATTAATAAACACACTACACACAAACAACATTAATAAACAAAATACACACAAACAACATTAATAAACATACTACACACAAACCATTAATAAACACACTACACACAAACCATTAATAAACACACTAAACACAAACCATTAATAAACACACTACACACATACACCATTAATAAACACACTACACACATACACCATTAATAAACAAACTACACACATACAACATTAATAAACACACTACACACATACACCATTAATAAACAAACCAAACACACACCATTAATAAACACACTACACACAAACACCATTAATAAACACACTACACACATACACCATTAATAAACAAACCACACACACACCATTAATAAACACACTACACACAAACACCATTAATAAACAAACCACACACATACACCATTAATAAACAAACCACACACACACCATTAATAAACACACTACACACAAACACCATTAATAAACAAACCACACTCATACACCATTAATAAACAAACCACACACACACCATTAATAAACACACTACACACAAACACCATTAATAAACACACTACACACATACACCATTAATAAACACACTACACACAAACACCATTAATAAACACACTACACACACCATTAATAAACAAACTACACACACACCATTAATAAACACACTACACACACACCATTAATAAACACACTACACACATACACCATTAATAAACAAACCACACACACCATTAATAAACACACTACACACATACACCATTAATAAACACACAACACACAAACAACATTAATAAACACACTACACACAAACCATTAATAAACACACTACACACAAACAACATTAATAAACACACTACACACAAACCATTAATAAACACACTACACACAAACAACATTAATAAACATACTACACACAAACCATTAATAAACACACTACACACAAACCATTAATAAACACACTAAACACAAACCATTAATAAACACACTACACACAAACAACATTAATAAACAAACTACACACAAACACCATTAATAAACACACTACACACATACACCATTAATAAACACACAACACACATACACCATTAATAAACACACTAAACACAAACCATTAATAAACACACTACACATATACACCATTAATAAACACACAACACACACAAACCATTAATAAACACACTACACACACACACCATTAATAAACAAACTACACACAAACCATTAATAAACACACTACACACATACACCATTAATAAACAAACTACACACAAACCATTAATAAACACACTACACACATACACCATTAATAAACAAACCACATACACACCATTAATAAACACACTACACACATACACCATTAATAAACAAACTACACACAAACAACATTAAAAAACATACTACACACAAACCATTAATAAACACACAACACACAAACCATTAATAAACACACTACACACAAACCATTAATAAACACAGAACACACAAACAACATTAATAAACATACTACACACAAACCATTAATAAACACACTACACACAAACAACATTAATAAACATACTACGCACAAACCATTAATAAACAGACTAAACACAAACCATTAATAAACACACTACACACAAACCATTAATAAACACACTAAACACAAACCATTAATAAACAAACCACACACAAACCATTAATAAACACACTAAACACAAACCATTAATAAACAAACCACACACAAACCATTAATAAACACACTACACACAAACACCATTAATAAACATACTACACACAAACAACATTAATAAACACACTACACACAAACAACATTAATAAACATACTACACACAAACAACATTAATAAACATACTACACACAAACAACATTAATAAACACACTACACACAAACAACATTAATAAACACACTACACACAAACAACATTAATAAACACACTACACACAAACAACATTAATAAACACACTACACACACACCATTAATAAACACACTACACACATACACCATTAATAAACAAACCACACACACCATTAATAAACACACTACACACATACACCATTAATAAACACACAACACACAAACAACATTAATAAACACACTACACACAAACCATTAATAAACACACTACACACAAACAACATTAATAAACACACTACACACAAACCATTAATAAACACACTACACACAAACAACATTAATAAACATACTACACACAAACCATTAATAAACACACTACACACAAACCATTAATAAACACACTAAACACAAACCATTAATAAACACACTACACACAAACAACATTAATAAACAAACTACACACAAACAACATTAATAAACACACTACACACATACACCATTAATAAACACACAACACACATACACCATTAATAAACACACTACACACATACACCATTAATAAACACACAACACACATACACCATTAATAAACACACTAAACACAAACCATTAATAAACACACTACACATATACACCATTAATAAACACACAACACACACACACCATTAATATACAAACTACACACACACACACCATTAATAAACAAACTACACACACACACCATTAATAAACACTACACACACACCATTAATAAACACACTACACACATACACCATTAACAAACACACTACACACACACCATTAATAAACACACTACACACACACCATTAATAAACACACTACACATATACACCATTAATAAACACACAACACACACACCATTAATAAACACACTACACACACACCATTAATAAACACACTACACACATACACCATTAATATACAAACTACACACACACACACCATTAATAAACAAACTACACACACACACCATTAATAAACACACTACACACACACAACATTAATAAACACACTACACACACACCATTAATAAACACACTACACACATACACCATTAACAAACACACAACACATACACCATTAACAAACACACTACACACATACACCATTAACAAACACACTACACACACACCATTAACAAACACACTACACACACACCATTAATAAACACACTACACACATACACCATTAATAAACACACTACACACACACACCATTAATAAGCACACTACACACACACACCATTAATAAACACACTACAAACAAACCATTAATAAACACACTACACACACACCATTAATAAACACACTACACACATACACCATTAATAAACACACTACACACACACACCATTAATAAACACACTACACACACACCATTAATAAACAAACTACACACACACCATTAATAAACACACTACACACACACACCATTAATAAACACACTACACACACACACCATTAATAAACACACAACACACACACACCATTAATAAACACACAACACACACACACCATTAATAAACACACTACACACACACCATTAATATACACACTACACACACACCATTAATAAACACACTACACACACTACACCATTAATAAACACACTACACACACTACACCATTAATAAACACACTACACACATACACCATTAATAAACACACTACACACATACACCATTAATAAACACACAACACACACAAACCATTAATAAACACACAACACACACACACCATTAATAAACACACTACACACACACACCATTAATAAACACACAACACACACACACCATTAATAAACACACTACACACACACACCATTAATAAACACACTACAAACACACACCATTAATAAACACACTACACACACACCATTAATAAACACACTAAACACAAACCATTAATAAACACACAACACACATACACCATTAATAAACACACTACACACATACACCATTAATAAACACACAACACACATACACCATTAATAAACACACTACACACATACAACATTAATAAACACACTACACACATACACCATTAATAAACACACTACACACACACCATTAATAAACACACTACACACACACACCATTAATAAACACACAACACACACACCATTAATAAACACACAACACACAGACACCATTAATAAACACACTACAAACACACACCATTAATAAACACACAACACACACACACAACACACACACACCATTAATAAACACACTACACACACATACCATTAATAAACACACTACACACACACCATTAATAAACACACTACACACATACACCATTAATAAACACACTACACACATACACCATTAATAAACAAACTACACACAAACCATTAATAAACACACTACACACATACACCATTAATAAACAAACTACACACAAACCATTAATAAACACACTACACACATACACCATTAATAAACAAACCACACACACACCATTAATAAACACACTACACACATACACCATTAATAAACAAACTACACACAAACAACATTAATAAACATACTACACACAAACCATTAATAAACACACTACACACAAACAACATTAATAAACACACTACACACAAACCATTAATAAACACACTTCACACAAACAACATTAATAAACAAACCACACACAAACCATTAATAAACACACTACACACAAACAACATTAATAAACAAACTACACACAAACAACATTAATAAACATACTACACACAAACCATTAATAAACACACTACACACAAACCATTAATAAACACACTAAACACAAACCATTAATAAACACACTACACACATACACCATTAATAAACACACTACACACATACACCATTAATAAACAAACTACACACAAACAACATTAATAAACACACTACACACAAACCATTAATAAACACACTACACACACAAACCATTAATAAACACACTAAACACAAACCATTAATAAACACACTACACACATACACCATTAATAAACACACTACACACAAACAACATTAATAAACAAACTACACACAAACAACATTAATAAACATACTACACACAAACCATTAATAAACACACTACACACAAACCATTAATAAACACACTAAACACAAACCATTAATAAACACACTACACACATACACCATTAATAAACACACTACACACATACACCATTAATAAACAAACTACACACATACAACATTAATAAACACACTACACACATACACCATTAATAAACAAACCAAACACACACCATTAATAAACACACTACACACAAACACCATTAATAAACACACTACACACATACACCATTAATAAACAAACCACACACACACCATTAATAAACACACTACACACAAACACCATTAATAAACAAACCACACACATACACCATTAATAAACAAACCACACACACACCATTAATAAACACACTACACACAAACACCATTAATAAACAAACCACACACATACACCATTAATAAACAAACCACACACACACCATTAATAAACACACTACACACAAACACCATTAATAAACACACTACACACATACACCATTAATAAACACACTACACACAAACACCATTAATAAACACACTACACACACCATTAATAAACAAACTACACACACACCATTAATAAACACACTACACACACACCATTAATAAACACACTACACACATACACCATTAATAAACAAACCACACACACCATTAATAAACACACTACACACATACACCATTAATAAACACACAACACACAAACAACATTAATAAACACACTACACACAAACCATTAATAAACACACTACACACAAACAACATTAATAAACACACTACACACAAACCATTAATAAACACACTACACACAAACAACATTAATAAACATACTACACACAAACCATTAATAAACACACTACACACAAACCATTAATAAACACACTAAACACAAACCATTAATAAACACACTACACACAAACAACATTAATAAACAAACTACACACAAACAACATTAATAAACACACTACACACATACACCATTAATAAACACACAACACACATACACCATTAATAAACACACTACACACATACACCATTAATAAACACACAACACACATACACCATTAATAAACACACTAAACACAAACCATTAATAAACACACTACACATATACACCATTAATAAACACACAACACACACACACCATTAATATACAAACTACACACACACACACCATTAATAAACAAACTACACACACACACCATTAATAAACACACTACACACACACCATTAATAAACACACTACACACATACACCATTAACAAACACACTACACACACACCATTAATAAACACACTACACACACACCATTAATAAACACACTACACATATACACCATTAATAAACACACTACACACAAACACCATTAATAAACATACTACACACAAACAACATTAATAAACACAATACACACAAACAACATTAATAAACATACTACACACAAACAACATTAATAAACATACTACACACAAACAACATTAATAAACATACTACACACAAACAACATTAATAAACACACTACACACAAACAACATTAATAAACACACTACACACAAACAACATTAATAAAAACACTACACACAAACAACATTAATAAACACAGTACACACAAACCATTAATAAACACACTTCACACAAACAACATTAATAAACAAACCACACACAAACCATTAATAAACACACTACACACAAACAACATTAATAAACAAACTACACACAAACAACATTAATAAACATACTACACACAAACCATTAATAAACACACTACACACAAACCATTAATAAACACACTAAACACAAACCATTAATAAACACACTACACACATACACCATTAATAAACACACTACACACATACACCATTAATAAACAAACTACACACATACAACATTAATAAACACACTACACACAAACCATTAATAAACACACTACACACACAAACCATTAATAAACACACTAAACACAAACCATTAATAAACACACTACACACATACACCATTAATAAACACACTACACACAAACAACATTAATAAACAAACTACACACAAACAACATTAATAAACATACTACACACAAACCATTAATAAACACACTACACACAAACCATTAATAAACACACTAAACACAAACCATTAATAAACACACTACACACATACACCATTAATAAACACACTACACACATACACCATTAATAAACAAACTACACACATACAACATTAATAAACACACTACACACATACACCATTAATAAACAAACCAAACACACACCATTAATAAACACACTACACACAAACACCATTAATAAACACACTACACACATACACCATTAATAAACAAACCACACACACACCATTAATAAACACACTACACACAAACACCATTAATAAACAAACCACACACATACACCATTAATAAACAAACCACACACACACCATTAATAAACACACTACACACAAACACCATTAATAAACAAACCACACTCATACACCATTAATAAACAAACCACACACACACCATTAATAAACACACTACACACAAACACCATTAATAAACACACTACACACATACACCATTAATAAACACACTACACACAAACACCATTAATAAACACACTACACACACCATTAATAAACAAACTACACACACACCATTAATAAACACACTACACACACACCATTAATAAACACACTACACACATACACCATTAATAAACAAACCACACACACCATTAATAAACACACTACACACATACACCATTAATAAACACACAACACACAAACAACATTAATAAACACACTACACACAAACCATTAATAAACACACTACACACAAACAACATTAATAAACACACTACACACAAACCATTAATAAACACACTACACACAAACAACATTAATAAACATACTACACACAAACCATTAATAAACACACTACACACAAACCATTAATAAACACACTACACACAAACCATTAATAAACACACTACACACAAACAACATTAATAAACAAACTACACACAAACACCATTAATAAACACACTACACACATACACCATTAATAAACACACAACACACATACACCATTAATAAACACACTAAACACAAACCATTAATAAACACACTACACATATACACCATTAATAAACACACAACACACACAAACCATTAATAAACACACTACACACACACACCATTAATAAACAAACTACACACAAACCATTAATAAACACACTACACACATACACCATTAATAAACAAACTACACACAAACCATTAATAAACACACTACACACATACACCATTAATAAACAAACCACATACACACCATTAATAAACACACTACACACATACACCATTAATAAACAAACTACACACAAACAACATTAAAAAACATACTACACACAAACCATTAATAAACACACAACACACAAACCATTAATAAACACACTACACACAAACCATTAATAAACACAGAACACACAAACAACATTAATAATCATACTACACACAAACCATTAATAAACACACTACACACAAACAACATTAATAAACATACTACGCACAAACCATTAATAAACAGACTAAACACAAACCATTAATAAACACACTACACACAAACCATTAATAAACACACTAAACACAAACCATTAATAAACAAACCACACACAAACCATTAATAAACACACTAAACACAAACCATTAATAAACAAACCACACACAAACCATTAATAAACACACTACACACAAACACCATTAATAACATACTACACACAAACAACATTAATAAACACACTACACACAAACAACATTAATAAACATACTACACACAAACAACATTAATAAACATACTACACACAAACAACATTAATAAACACACTACACACAAACAACATTAATAAACACACTACACACAAACAACATTAATAAACACACTACACACAAACAACATTAATAAACACACTACACACAAACCATTAATAAACACACTTCACACAAACAACATTAATAAACAAACCACACACAAACCATTAATAAACACACTACACACAAACAACATTAATAAACAAACTACACACAAACAACATTAATAAACATACTACACACAAACCATTAATAAACACACTACACACAAACCATTAATAAACACACTAAACACAAACCATTAATAAACACACTACACACATACACCATTAATAAACACACTACACACATACACCATTAATAAACAAACTACACACATACAACATTAATAAACACACTACACACAAACCATTAATAAACACACTACACACACAAACCATTAATAAACACACTAAACACAAACCATTAATAAACACACTACACACATACACCATTAATAAACACACTACACACAAACAACATTAATAAACAAACTACACACAAACAACATTAATAAACATACTACACACAAACCATTAATAAACACACTACACACAAACCATTAATAAACACACTAAACACAAACCATTAATAAACACACTACACACATACACAATTAATAAACACACTACACACACACACCATTAATAAACAAACTACACACATACAACATTAATAAACACACTACACACATACACCATTAATAAACAAACCAAACACACACCATTAATAAACACACTACACACAAACACCATTAATAAACACACTACACACATACACCATTAATAAACAAACCACACACACACCATTAATAAACACACTACACACAAACACCATTAATAAACAAACCACACACATACACCATTAATAAACAAACCACACACACACCATTAATAAACACACTACACACAAACACCATTAATAAACAAACCACACACATACACCATTAATAAACAAACCACACACACACCATTAATAAACACACTACACAAAAAACACCATTAATAAACACACTACACACATACACCATTAATAAACACACTACACACAAACACCATTAATAAACACACTACACACAACATTAATAAACAAACTACACACACACCATTAATAAACACACTACACACACACCATTAATAAACACACTACACACATACACCATTAATAAACAAACCACACACACCATTAATAAACACACTACACACATACACCATTAATAAACACACAACACACAAACAACATTAATAAACACACTACACACAAACCATTAATAAACACACTACACACAAACAACATTAATAAACACACTACACACAAACCATTAATAAACACACTACACACAAACAACATTAATAAACATACTACACACAAACCATTAATAAACACACTACACACAAACCATTAATAAACACACTAAACACAAACCATTAATAAACACACTACACACAAACAACATTAATAAACAAACTACACACAAACAACATTAATAAACACACTACACACATACACCATTAATAAACACACAACACACATACACCATTAATAAACACACTACACACATACACCATTAATAAACACACAACACACATACACCATTAATAAACACACTAAACACAAACCATTAATAAACACACTACACATATACACCATTAATAAACACACAACACACACACACCATTAATATACAAACTACACACACACACACCATTAATAAACAAACTACACACACACCATTAATAAACACACTACACACACACCATTAATAAACACACTACACACATACACCATTAACAAACACACTACACACACACCATTAATAAACACACTACACACACACCATTAATAAACACACTACACATATACACCATTAATAAACACACAACACACACACCATTAATAAACACACTAAACACACACCATTAATAAACACACTACACACACACCATTAATAAACACACTAAACACATACACCATTAATATACAAACTACACACACACACACCATTAATAAACAAACTACACACACACACCATTAATAAACACACTACACACACACAACATTAATAAACACACTACACACACACACCATTAATAAACACACTACACACATACACCATTAACAAACACACAACACATACACCATTAACAAACACACTACACACACACCATTAATAAACACACTACACACACACCATTAATAAACACACTACACACATACACCATTAATAAACACACTACACACACACACCATTAATAAGCACACTACACACACACACCATTAATAAACACACTACACACAAACCATTAATAAACAAACTACACACACACCATTAATAAACACACTACACACATACACCATTAATAAACACACTACACACACACACCATTAATAAACACACTACACACACACACCATTAATAAACACACTACACACACACCATTAATAAACAAACTACACACACACCATTAATAAACACACTACACACACACACCATTAATAAACACACTACACACACACACCATTAATAAACACACTACACACACACACCATTAATAAACACACAACACACACACACCATTAATAAACACACAACACACACACACCATTAATAAACACACTACACACACACCATTAATATACACACTACACACACACCATTAATAAACACACTACACACACTACACCATTAATAAACACACTACACACACTACACCATTAATAAACACACTACACACATACACCATTAATAAACACACTACACACATACACCATTAATAAACACACAACACACACAAACCATTAATAAACACACAACACACACACACCATTAATAAACACACTACACACACACACCATTAATAAACACACAACACACACACACCATTAATAAACACACTACACACACACACCATTAATAAACACACTACAAACACACACCATTAATAAACACACTACACACACACCATTAATAAACACACTAAACACAAACCATTAATAAACACACAACACACATACACCATTAATAAACACACTACACACATACACCATTAATAAACACACAACACACATACACCATTAATAAACACACTACACACATACAACATTAATAAACACACTACACACATACACGATTAATAAACACACTACACACACACCATTAATAAACACACTACACACACACACCATTAATAAACACACAACACACACACCATTAATAAACACACTACACACACACACCATTAATAAACACACAACACACACACACCATTAATAAACACACAACACACACACACCATTAATAAACACACTACACACACATACCATTAATAAACACACTACACACACACCATTAATAAACACACTACACACATAAACCATTAATAAACACACTACACACATACACCATTAATAAACAAACTACACACAAACCATTAATAAACACACTACACACATACACCATTAATAAACAAACTACACACAAACCATTAATAAACACACTACACACATACACCATTAATAAACAAACCACACACACACCATTAATAAACACACTACACACATACACCATTAATAAACAAACTACACACAAACAACATTAATAAACATGCTACACACAAACCATTAATAAACACACTACACACAAACAACATTAATAAACAAACCACACACAAACCATTAATAAACATACTACACACAAACCATTAATAAACACAGTACACACAAACCATTAATAAACAAACTACACACAAACAACATTAATAAACATACTACACACAAACCATTAATAAACACACTACACACAAACAACATTAATAAACAAACCACACACAAACAACATTAATAAACACACTACACACAAACAACATTAATAAACAAACCACACACAAACCATTAATAAACACACTACACACAAACAACATTAATAAACAAACCACACACAAACAACATTAATAAACACACTACACACAAACAACATTAATAAACATACTACACACAAACCATTAATAAACACACTAAACACAAACCATTAATAAACACACTAAACACAAACCATTAATAAACACACAACACACAAACCATTAATAAACACACTACACACAAACCATTAATAAACACACTACACACAAACCATTAATAAACACACTAAACACAAACCATTAATAAACAAACCACACACAAACCATTAATAAACACACTACACACATACACCATTAATAAACAAACCACACACACACCATTAATAAACACACTACACACATACACCATTAATAAACAAACTACACACAAACAACATTAATAAACATACTACACACAAACCATTAATAAACACACTACACACAAACCATTAATAAACACACTACACACAAACAACATTACTAAACACACTAAACACAAACAACATTCATAAACACACTACACACAAACAACATTCATAAACACACTACACACAAACAACATTAATAAACATACTACACACAAACAACATTAATAAACACACTACACACAAACAACATTAATATACAAACCACACACAAACCATTAATAAACACACTACACACAAACAACATTAATAAACAAACTACACACAAACAACATTAATAAACATACTACACACAAACCATTAATAAACACACTACACACATACACCATTAATAAACACACTACACACATACACCATTAATAAACAAACCACACACACACCATTAATAAACACACTACACACATACACCATTAATAAACAAACTACACACAAACAACATTAATAAACATACTACACACAAACCATTAATAAACACACTAAACACAAACCATTAATTAACACACTACACACATACACCATTAATAAACAAACCACACACACACCATTAATAAACACACTACACACAAACACCATTAATAAACAAACCACACACACACCATTAATAAACACACTACACACAAACACCATTAATAAACAAACTACACACATACACCATTAATAAACAAACCACACACACACCATTAATAAACACACTACACACAAACACCATTAATAAACACACTACACACATACACCATTAATAAACACACTACACACAAACACCATTAATAAACACACTACACACACCATTAATAAACAAACTACACACACACCAATAATAAACACACTACACACACACCATTAATAAACACACTACACACATACACCATTAATAAACAAACCACACACACCATTAATAAACACACTACACACATACACCATTAATAAACACACTACACACAAACAACATTAATAAACACACTACACACAAACCATTAATAAACACACTACACACAAACAACATTAATAAACACACTACACACAAACCATTAATAAACACACTACACACAAACAACATTAATAAACATACTACACACAAACCATTAATAAACAAACTACACACACACCATTAATAAACACACTACACACATACACCATTAATAAACACACTACACACACACACCATTAATAAACACACTACACACACACACCATTAATAAACACACTACACACACACCATTAATAAACAAACTACACACACACCATTAATAAACACACTACACACATACACCATTAATAAACACACAACACACACACACCATTAATAAACACACAACACACACACACCATTAATAAACACACTACACACACACCATTAATATACACACTACACACACACCATTAATAAACACACTACACACACTACACCATTAATAAACACACTACACACATACACCATTAATAAACACACTACACACATACACCATTAATAAACACACAACACACACAAACCATTAATAAACACACAACACACACACACCATTAATAAACACACTACACACACACACCATTAATAAACACACAACACACACACACCATTAATAAACACACTACACACACACACCATTAATAAACACACTACAAACAGACACCATTAATAAACACACTACACACACACCATTAAAAAACACACTACACACAAACCATTAATAAACACACAACACACATACACCATTAATAAACACACTACACACACACACCATTAATAAACACACTACAAACACACACCATTAATAAACACACTATACACACACCATTAATAAACACACTACACACAAACCATTAATAAACACACAACACACATACACCATTAATAAACACACTACACACATACACCATTAATAAACACACAACACAAATACACCATTAATAAACACACTACACACATACACCATTAATAAACACACTACACACATACACCATTAATAAACACACTACACACACACCATTAATAAACACACTACACACACACACCATTAATAAACACACTACACACACACACCATTAATAAACACACTACACACACACACCATTAATAAACACACAACACACACACCATTAATAAACACACAACACACACACACCATTAATAAACACACTACACACACACAACATTAATAAACACACAACACACACACACCATAATAAACACACTACACACACACACCATTAATAAACACACTACACACACACCATTAATAAACACACTACACACATACACCATTAATAAACAAACTACACACAAACCATTAATAAACACACTACACACATACACCATTAATAAACAAACTACACACAAACCATTAATAAACACACTACACACATACACCATTAATAAACAAACCACACACACACCATTAATAAACACACTACACACATACACCATTAATAAACAAACTACACACAAACAACATTAATAAACATACTACACACAAACCATTAATAAACACACTACACACAAACAACATTAATAAACAAACCACACACAAACCATTAATAAACATACTACACACAAACCATTAATAAACACAGTACACACAAACCATTAATAAACAAACTACACACAAACAACATTAATAAACATACTACACACAAACCATTAATAAACACACTACACACAAACAACATTAATAAACAAACCACACACAAACAACATTAATAAACACACTACACACAAACAACATTAATAAACAAACCACACACAAACCATTAATAAACACACTACACACAAACAACATTAATAAACAAACCACACACAAACAACATTAATAAACACACTACACACAAACAACATTAATAAACATACTACACACAAACCATTAATAAACACACTAAACACAAACCATTAATAAACACACTAAACACAAACCATTAATAAACACACAACACACAAACCATTAATAAACACACTACACACAAACCATTAATAAACACACTAAACACAAACCATTAATAAACAAACCACACACAAACCATTAATAAACACACTACACACATACACCATTAATAAACAAACCACACACACACCATTAATAAACACACTACACACATACACCATTAATAAACAAACTACACACAAACAACATTAATAAACATACTACACACAAACCATTAATAAACACACTACACACAAACCATTAATAAACACACTACACACAAACAACATTACTAAACACACTAAACACAAACAACATTCATAAACACACTACACACAAACAACATTAATAAACACACTACACACAAACAACATTAATAAACATACTACACACAAACAACATTAATAAACACACTACACACAAACCATTAATAAACACACTACACACAAACAACATTAATAAACAAACCACACACAAACCATTAATAAACACACTACACACAAACAACATTAATAAACAAACTACACACAAACAACATTAATAAACATACTACACACAAACCATTAATAAACACACTACACACAAACCATTAATAAACACACTAAACACAAACCATTAATAAACACACTACACACATACACCATTAATAAACACACTACACACACACACCATTAATAAACACACTACACACACACCATTAATAAACACACTACACACATACACCATTAATAAACAAACTACACACAAACCATTAATAAACACACTACACACATACACCATTAATAAACAAACTACACACAAACCATTAATAAACACACTACACACATACACCATTAATAAACAAACCACACACACACCATTAATAAACACACTACACACATACACCATTAATAAACAAACTACACACAAACAACATTAATAAACATACTACACACAAACAACATTAATAAACAAACCACACACAAACCATTAATAAACATACTACACACAAACCATTAATAAACACAGTACACACAAACCATTAATAAACAAACTACACACAAACAACATTAATAAACATACTACACACAAACCATTAATAAACACACTACACACAAACAACATTAATAAACAAACCACACACAAACAACATTAATAAACACACTACACACAAACAACATTAATAAACAAACCACACACAAACCATTAATAAACACACTACACACAAACAACATTAATAAACAAACCACACACAAACAACATTAATAAACACACTACACACAAACAACATTAATAAACATACTACACACAAACCATTAATAAACACACTAAACACAAACCATTAATAAACACACTAAACACAAACCATTAATAAACACACAACACACAAACCATTAATAAACACACTACACACAAACCATTAATAAACACACTAAACACAAACCATTAATAAACAAACCACACACAAACCATTAATAAACACACTACACACATACACCATTAATAAACAAACCACACACACACCATTAATAAACACACTACACACATACACCATTAATAAACAAACTACACACAAACAACATTAATAAACATACTACACACAAACCATTAATAAACACACTACACACAAACCATTAATAAACACACTACACACAAACAACATTACTAAACACACTAAACACAAACAACATTCATAAACACACTACACACAAACAACATTAATAAACACACTACACACAAACAACATTAATAAACATACTACACACAAACAACATTAATAAACACACTACACACAAACAACATTAATAAACACACTACACACAAACCATTAATAAACACACTACACACAAACAACATTAATAAACAAACCACACACAAACCATTAATAAACACACTACACACAAACAACATTAATAAACAAACTACACACAAACAACATTAATAAACATACTACACACAAACCATTAATAAACACACTACACACAAACCATTAATAAACACACTAAACACAAACCATTAATAAACACACTACACACATACACCATTAATAAACACACTACACACATACACCATTAATAAACAAACCACACACACACCATTAATAAACACACTACACACATACACCATTAATAAACAAACTACACACAAACAACATTAATAAACATACTACACACAAACCATTAATAAACAGACTAAACACAAACCATTAATTAACACACTACACACATACACCATTAATAAACAAACCACACACACACCATTAATAAACACACTACACACAAACACCATTAATAAACAAACCACACACACACCATTAATAAACACACTACACACAAACACCATTAATAAACAAACTACACACATACACCATTAATAAACAAACCACACACACACATTAATAAACACACTACACACAAACACCATTAATAAACACACTACACACATACACCATTAATAAACACACTACACACAAACAACCATAATAAACACACTACACACACCATTAATAAACAAACTACACACACACCAATATTAAACACACTACACACACACCATTTAATAAACACACTACACACATACACCATTAATAAACAAACCACACACACCATTAATAAACACACTACACACATACACCATTAATAAACACACTACACACAAACAACATTAATAAACACACTACACACAAACCATTATAAATACACTACCACAAACAACATTAATAAACACACTACACACAAACCCATTAATAAACACACTACACACAAACAACATTAATAAACATACTACACACAAACCATTAATAAACACACTACACACAAACAACATTAATAAACACACTACACACAAACACCATTAATAAACACACTACACACACACCATTAATAAACACACTACACACACACCATTAATAAACACACTACACACACACCCATTAATAAACACACTACACACAAACCATTATAAACACACTAAACACAAACCATTAATAAACACACTACACACAAACAACATTAATAAACACACTACACACAAACAACATTAATAAACACACTACACACATACACCATTAATAAACAAACTACACACACAACAACATTAATAAACACACTACACACACACACCATTAATAAACACACTACACACAAACAACATTAATAAACACACTAACACACAAACATTAATAAACACACTACACACAAAGAACATTAATAAACACACTACACACATACACCATTAATAAACACTCTACACACATACACCATTAATAAACACACAACACACATACACCATTAATAAACACACTACACACACACCATTAATAAACACACTACACACACACCATTAATAAACACACTACACACAAACCATTAATAAACACACTAAACACAAACCATTAAAAACACACTACACACAAACAACATTAAAAAACAAACTACACACAAACAACATTAATAAACACACTACACACATACACCATTAATAAACACACAACACACACACCATTAATAAACACACTAAACACACACACCATTAATAAACATACTACACATATACACCATTAATAAACATACAAACACACATACACCATTAATATACAAACTACAACACACACACACCATTAATAAACAAACTACACACAAACAACATTAATAAACACACTACACACAAACCATTAATAAACACACTACACACAAACAACATTAATAAACACACTACACACAAACCATTAATAAACACACTACACACAAACAACATTAATAAACACACTACACACATACACCATTAATAAACACACTACACACACACCATTAATAAACACACTACACACACACCATTAATAAACACACTACACACACACCATTAATAAACACACTACACACAAACCATTAATAAACACACTAAACACAAACCATTAATAAACACACTACACACAAACAACATTAATAAACACACTACACACAACAACATTAATAAACACACTACACACATACACCATTAATAAACAAACTACACACAAACAACATTAATAAACACACTACACACATACACCATTAATAAACACACTACACACAAACAACATTAATAAACACAATACACACAAACCATTAATAAACACACTACACACAAACAACATTAATAAACACACTACACACATACACCATTAATAAACAAACTACACACAAACAACATTAATAAACACACTACACACATACACCATTAATAAACACACTACACACAAACAACATTAATAAACACACCACACACAAACCATTAATAAACATACTACACACAAACCATTAATAAACACAGTACACACAAACCATTAATAAACAAGCTACACACAAACAACATTAATAAACATACTACACACAAAACCATTAATAAACACACTACACACAAACAACATTAATAAACAAACCACACACAAACAACATTATAAACACACTACACACAAACAACATTAATAAACAAACCACACACAAACCATTAATAAACACACTACACACAAACAACATTAATAAACACACTACACACATACACCATTAATAAACACTCTACACACATACACCATTAATAAACACACTAACACACATACACCATTAATAAACACACTACACACACACCATTAATAAACACACTACACACAAACCATTAATAAACACACTAAACACAAACCATTAATAAACACACTACACACAAACAACATTAATAAACAAACTACACACAAACAACATTAATAAACACACTACACACATACACCATTAATAAACACACAACACACACACCATTAATAAACACACTAACACACACACACCATTAATAAACATACTACACATATACACCATTAATAAACATACAACACACATACACCATTAATATACAAACTACACACACACACACCATAATAAACAAACTACACACAAACAACATTAATAAACACACTACACACAAACCATTAATAAACACACTACACACAAACAACATTAATAAACACACTACACACAAACCATTAATAAACACACTACACACAAACAACATTAATAAACACACTACACACATACACCATTAATAAACACACTACACACACACCATTAATAAACACACTACACACACACCATTAATAAACACACTACACACACACCATTAATAAACACACTACACACAAACCATTAATAAACACACTAAACACAAACCATTAATAAACACACTACACACAAACAACATTAATAAACACACTACACACATACACCATTAATAAACAAACTACACACAAACAACATTAATAAACACACTACACACATACACCATTAATAAACACACTACACACAAACAACATTAATAAACACACTACACACAAACCATTAATAAACACACTACACACAAACAACATTAATAAACACACTACACACATACACCATTAATAAACAAACTACACACAAACAACATTAATAAACACACTACACACATACACCATTAATAAACACACTACACACAAACAACATTAATAAACACACCACACACAAACCATTAATAAACATACTACACACAAACCATTAATAAACACAGTACACACAAACCATTAATAAACAAGCTACACACAAACAACATTAATAAACATACTACACACAAACCATTAATAAACACACTACACACAAACAACATTAATAAACAAACCACACACAAACAACATTAATAAACACACTACACACAAACAACATTAATAAACAAACCACACACAAACCATTAATAAACACACTACACACAAACAACATTAATAAACAAACCACACACAAACAACATTAATAAACACACTACACACAAACAACATTAATAAACATACTACACACAAACCATTAATAAACACACTAAACACAAACCATTAATAAACACACTAAACACAAACCATTAATAAACACACAACACACAAACCATTAATAAACACACTACACACAAACCATTAATAAACACACTAAACACAAACCATTAATAAACAAACCACACACAAACCATTAATAAACACACTACACACATACACCATTAATAAACAAACCACACACACACCATTAATAAACACACTACACACATACACCATTAATAAACAAACTACACACAAACAACATTAATAAACATACTACACACAAACCATTAATAAACACACTACACACAAACCATTAATAAACACACTACACACAAACAACATTACTAAACACACTACACACAAACAACATTAATAAACACACTACACACAAACAACATTAATAAACACACTACACACAAACAACATTAATAAACATACTACACACAAACAACATTAATAAACACACTACACACAAACAACATTAATAAACAAACCACACACAAACCATTAATAAACACACTACACACAAACAACATTAATAAACAAACTACACACAAACAACATTAATAAACATACTACACACAAACCATTAATAAACACACTACACAAAAACCATTAATAAACACACTAAACACAAACCATTAATAAACACACTACACACATACACCATTAATAAACACACTACACACATACACCATTAATAAACAAACCACACACACACCATTAATAAACACACTACACACATACACCATTAATAAACAAACTACACACAAACAACATTAATAAACATACTACACACAAACCATTAATAAACACACTAAACACAAACCATTAATTAACACACTACACACATACACCATTAATAAACAAACCACACACACACCATTAATAAACACACTACACACAAACACCATTAATAAACAAACCACACACACACCATTAATAAACACACTACACACAAACACCATTAATAAACAAACTACACACATACACCATTAATAAACAAACCACACACACACCATTAATAAACACACTACACACAAACAACATTAATAAACACACTACAGACATACACCATTAATAAACACACTACACACAAACACCATTAATAAACACACTACACACACCATTAATAAACAAACTACACACACACCAATAATAAACACACTACACACACACCATTAATAAACACACTACACACATACACCATTAATAAACAAACCACACACACCATTAATAAACACACTACACACATACACCATTAATAAACACACTACACACACACACCATTAATAAACACACAACACACACACACCTTTAATAAACAAACTACACACACACCATTAATAAACACACAACACACACACACCATTAATAAACACACTACACACAAACCATTAATAAACACAATACACACAAACCATTAATAAACACACTAAACACAAACCATTAATAAACAAACCACACACAAACCATTAATAAACACACTAAACACATACACCATTAATAAACAAACCACACACACACCATTAATAAACAAACTACACACATACACCATTAATAAACAAACTACACACAAACAACATTAATAAACATACTACACACAAACCATTAATAAACACACTACACACAAACCATTAATAAACACACTACACACAAACAACATTAATAAACACACTACACACAAACAACATTAATAAACACACTACACACAAACAACATTAATAAACATACTACACACAAACAACATTAATAAACACACTACACACAAACAACATTAATAAACACACTACACACAAACAACATTAATAAACATACTACACACAAACAACATTAATAAACACACTACACACAAACCATTAATAAAAACACTACACACAAACAACATTAATAAACAAACCACACACAAACCATTAATAAACACACTACACACAAACAACATTAATAAACAAACTACACACAAACAACATTAATAAACATACTACACACAAACCATTAATAAACACACTACACACAAACCATTAATAAACACACTAAACACAAACCATTAATAAACACACTACACACATACACCATTAATAAACACACTACACACATACACCATTAATAAACAAACCACACACATACACCATTAATAAACAAACCACACACACACCATTAATAAACACACTACACACATACACCATTAATAAACAAACTACACACAAACAACATTAATAAACATACTACACACAAACCATTAATAAACACACTAAACACAAACCATTAATAAACACACTACACACATACACCATTAATAAACAAACCACACACACACCATTAATAAACACACTACACACAAACACCATTAATAAACAAACCACACACACACCATTAATAAACACACTACACACACACCAATAATAAACACACTACACACACACCATTAATAAACACACTACACACATACACCATTAATAAACAAACCACACACACCATTAATAAACACACTACACACATACACCATTAATAAACACACTACACACAAACAACATTAATAAACACACTACACACAAACCATTAATAAACACACTACACACAAACAACATTAATAAACACACTACACACAAACCATTAATAAACACACTACACACAAACAACATTAATAAACACACTACACACAAACCATTAATAAACACACTACACACAAACAACATTAATAAACACACTACACACATACACCATTAATAAACACACTACACACATACACCATTAATAAACACACTACACACACACCATTAATAAACACACTACACACACACCATTAATAAACACACTACACACAAACCATTAATAAACACACTAAACACAAACAACATTAATAAACAAACTACACACAAACAACATTAATAAACACACTACACACATACACCATTAATAAACAAACTACACACAAACAACATTAATAAACACACTACACACATACAACATTAATAAACACACTACACACACACACCATTAATAAACACACTACACACACACACACCATTAATAAACACACTACACACACACACCATTAATAAACACACTACACACACACACCATTAATAAACACACAACACACACACACCATTAATAAACACACAACACACACACCATTAATAAACACACTACACACACACACACACCATTAATAAACACACAACACACTACACACCATTAATAAACACACTACACACACACACCATTAATAAACACACAACACACACACACCATTAATAAACACACTACACACACACCATTAATAAACACACTACACACACACCATTAATAAACACACTACACACATACACCATTAATAAACACACTACACACACTACACCATTAATAAACACACTACACACATACACCATTAATAAACACACTACACACATACACCATTAATAAACACACAACACACACACACCATTAATAAACACACTACACACACACACCATTAATAAACACACAACACACACACACCATTAATAAACACACTACACACACACACCATTAATAAACACACTACACACACACACCATTAATAAACACACTACACACAAACCATTAATAAACACACTAAACACAAACCATTAATAAACACACTACACACATACACCATTAATAAACACACTACACACATACACCATTAATAAACAAACCACACACATACACCATTAATAAACAAACCACACACACACCATTAATAAACACACCACACACATACACCATTAATAAACAAACTACACACAAACAACATTAATAAACATACTACACACAAACCATTAATAAACACACTAAACACAAACCATTAATAAACACACTACACACATACACCATTAATAAACAAACCACACACACACCATTAATAAACACACTACACACAAACACCATTAATAAACAAACCACACACACACCATTAATAAACACACTACACACACACCAATAATAAACACACTACACACACACCATTAATAAACACACTACACACATACACCATTAATAAACAAACCACACACACCATTAATAAACACACTACACACATACACCATTAATAAACACACTACACACAAACAACATTAATAAACACACTACACACAAACCATTAATAAACACACTACACACAAACAACATTAATAAACACACTACACACAAACCATTAATAAACACACTACACACAAACAACATTAATAAACACACTACACACAAACCATTAATAAACACACTACACACAAACAACATTAATAAACACACTACACACATACACCATTAATAAACACACTACACACATACACCATTAATAAACACACTACACACACACCATTAATAAACACACTACACACACACCATTAATAAACACACTACACACAAACCATTAATAAACACACTAAACACAAACAACATTAATAAACAAACTACACACAAACAACATTAATAAACACACTACACACATACACCATTAATAAACAAACTACACACAAACAACATTAATAAACACACTACACACATACAACATTAATAAACACACTACACACACACACCATTAATAAACACACTACACACACACACACCATTAATAAACACACTACACACACACACCATTAATAAACACACTACACACACACACCATTAATAAACACACAACACACAACACACTACACACCATTAATAAACACACTACACACACACACCATTAATAAACACACAACACACACACACCATTAATAAACACACTACACACACACCATTAATAAACACACTACACACACACCATTAATAAACACACTACACACATACACCATTAATAAACACACTACACACACTACACCATTAATAAACACACTACACACATACACCATTAATAAACACACTACACACATACACCATTAATAAACACACAACACACACACACCATTAATAAACACACTACACACACACACCATTAATAAACACACAACACACACACACCATTAATAAACACACTACACACACACACCATTAATAAACACACTACACACACACACCATTAATAAACACACACCACACACACACCATTAATAAACAAACTACACACACACCATTAATAAACACACAACACACACACTCGCCATTAATAAACACACATCACACACACCATTAATAAACACACACCACACGCACACCATTAATAAACAAACTACACACACACACCATTAATAAACACACTACACACACACACCATTAATAAACACACACCACATACACACCATTAATAAACAAACTACACACACACACCATTAATAAACACACAACACACACACACCATTAATAAACACACAACACACACACACCATTAATAAACACACATCACACACACCATTAATAAACACACAACACACACACACCATTAATAAACACACATCACACACACCATTAATAAACACACTACACACACACACACCATTAATAAACACACACCACACACACATCATTACTAAACAAACAACACACACACACCATTAATAAACAAACTACACACAAACAACATTAATAAACAAACCACACACATACACCATTAAAAAACACACTACACACAAACAACATTAATAAACACACAACACACACACACCATTAATAAACACACATCACACACACCATTAATAAACACACTACACACACACACCATTAATAAACACACACCACACACACATCATTAATAAACAAACAACACACATACACCATTAATAAACAAACAACACACATACACCATTAATAAACAAACTACACACAAACAACATTAATAAACACACTACACACACACACACCATTAATAAAAACACACCACACACACATCATTAATAAACAAACAACACACACACACCATTAATAAACAAACCACACACAAACAACATTAATAAACAAACCACACACATACACCATTAATAAACACACTACACACAAACAACATTAATAAACACAGAACACACACACACCATTAATAAACACACATCACACACACCATTAATAAACACACTACTACACACACACCATTAATAAACACACTACACACAAACAACATTAATAAACAAACAACACACACACACCATTAATAAACAAACTACACACAAACAACATTAATAAACAAACCACACACATACACCATTAATAAACACACTACACACAAACAACATTAATAAACACAGAACACACACACACCATTAATAAACACACATCACACACACCATTAATAAACACACTACTACACACACACCATTAATAAACACACTACACACAAACAACATTAATAAACAAACCACACACATACACCATTAATAAACACACTACACACAAACAACATTAATAAACACAGAACACACACACACCATTAATAAACACACATCACACACACCATTAATAAACACACTACTACACACACACCATTAATAAACACACTACACACAAACAACATTAATAAACAAACAACACACACACACCATTAATAAACAAACTACACACAAACAACATTAATAAACAAACCACACACATACACCATTAATAAACACACTACACACAAACAACATTAATAAACATACTACACACAATCAACATTAATAAACACACTACACACAAACAACATTAATAAACACACTACACACATACACCATTAATAAACACACTACACACATACACCATTAATAAACACACTACACACACACCATTAATAAACACACTACACACACACCATTAATAAACACACTACACACATACACCATTAATAAACACACTACACACACACCATTAATAAACACACTACACACACACCATTAATAAACACACTACACACAAACCATTAATAAACACACTAAACACAAACAACATTAATAAACAAACTACACACAAACAACATTAATAAACACACTACACACATACACCATTAATAAACAAACTACACACAAACAACATTAATAAACACACTACACACATACAACATTAATAAACACACTACACACACACACCATTAATAAACACACTACACACACACACACCATTAATAAACACACTACACACACACACCATTAATAAACACACAACACACACACACCATTAATAAACAAACTACACACAAACAACATTAATAAACACACTACACACACACACACCATTAATAAAAACACACCACACACACATCATTAATAAACAAACAACACACACACACCATTAATAAACAAACCACACACAAACAACATTAATAAACAAACCACACACATACACCATTAATAAACACACTACACACAAACAACATTAATAAACACAGAACACACACACACCATTAATAAACACACATCACACACACCATTAATAAACACACTACTACACACACACCATTAATAAACACACACCACACACACATCATTAATAAACAAACAACACACACACACCATTAATAAACAAACTACACACAAACAACATTAATAAACAAACCACACACATACACCATTAATAAACACACTACACACAAACAATATTAATAAACATACTACACACAATCAACATTAATAAACATACTACACACAAACCATTAATAAACACACTAAACACAAACCATTAATAAACACACAACACACATACACCATTAATAAACACACTACACACACACCATTAATAAACACACTAAACACAAACCATTAATAAACACACAACACACACACCATTAATAAACACACTAAACACAAACCATTAATAAACACACAACACACAAACCATTAATAAACACACTACACACATACACCATTAATAAACACACAACACACATACACCATTAATAAACACACTACACACATACACCATTAATAAACACACTACACACACCATTAATAAACACACTACACACACACCATTAATAAACACACTAAACACAAACCATTAATAAACACACAACACACATACACCATTAATAAACACACTACACACATACACCATTAATAAACACACTAAACACATACACCATTAATAAACACACAACACACATACACCATTAATAAACACACTACACACATACACCATTAATAAACACACAACACACATACACCATTAATAAACACACTACACACACACCATTAATAAACACACAACACACACACACCATTAATAAACACACTACACACACACCATTAATAAACACACAACACACACACACCATTAATAAACACACTACACATACACCATTAATAAACACACAACACACATACACCATTAATATACAAACTACACACACACATCATTTATAAACACACTACAAACACCATTAATAGACAAACTATACACACACACCATTAATAAACAAACTACACACATACACCATTTATAAACACACTACACACATACACCATTAATAAACAAACTACACACACACACTATTAATAAACACACACCACACACACACCATTAATAAACAAACTACACACATACACCATTAATAAACACACTACACACACACACCATTAATAAACAAACTACACACACACACCATTAATAAACACACACCACACACACACCATTAATAAACAAACTACACACACACCATTAATAAACACACAACACACACACACACCATTAATAAACACACATCACACACACCATTAATAAACACACTACACACACACCATTAATAAACACACACCACACACACACCATTAATAAGCAAACTACACACACACACCATTAATAAACACACAACACACACAACCAACAACCAAGTACACACACCCATAACCCACACAACCCATAAAAACACACATCACACACACACCATTAATAACACACTAACACACACACACCATTAATAAACACACACCACACACACCATTAATAAACAAACAACACACACACACCATTAATAAACAAACTACACACAAACAACATTAATAAACAAACCACACACACACACCATTAATAAACACACTACACACACACACCATTAATAAACAAACTACACACATATACCATTAATAAACACACACCACACACACACACCATTAATAAACAAACTACACACACACACACCATTAATAAACACACACCACACACACACCATTAATAAACAAACTACACACATACACCATTAATAAACACACTACACACACACACCATTAATAAACAAACTACACACACACACCATTAATAAACACACACCACACACACGCCATTAATAAACAAACTACACACACACCATTAATAAACACACAACACACACACACACCATTAATAAACACACTACACACACACACCATTAATAAACACACACCACACACACACCATTAAAAAACAAACTACACACACACCATTAATAAACACACAACACACACACACACCATTAATAAACACACATCACACACACCATTAATAAACACACACCACACGCACACCATTAATAAACAAACTACACACACACACCATTAATAAACACACTACACACACACACCATTAATAAACACACACCACACACACACCATTAATAAACAAACTACACACACACAACATTAATAAACAAACAACACACACACACACCATTAATAAACACACAACACACACACACCATTAATAAACACACATCACACACACCATTAATAAACACACAACACACACACACCATTAATAAACACACATCACACACACCATTAATAAACACACTACACACACACACACCATTAATAAACACACACCACACACACACACCATTAATAAACAAACAACACACACACACCATTAATAAACAAACTACACACAAACAACATTAATAAACAAACCACACACATACACCATTAATAAACACACTACACACAAACAACATTAATAAACACACAACACACACACACCATTAATAAACACACATCACACACACCATTAATAAACACACTACACACACACACCATTAATAAACACACACCACACACACATCATTAATAAACAAACAACACACATACACCATTAATAAACAAACTACACACAAACAACATTAATAAACACACTACACACACACACACATTAATAAAAACACACCACACACACATCATTAATAAACAAACAACACACACACACAATTAATAAACAAACCACACACAAACAACATTAATAAACAAACCACACACATACACCATTAATAAACACACTACACACAAACAACATTAATAAACACAGAACACACACACACCATTAATAAACACACATCACACACACCATTAATAAACACACTACTACACACACACCATTAATAAACACACACCACACACACATCATTAATAAACAAACAACACACACACACCATTAATAAACAAACTACACACAAACAACATTAATAAACAAACAACACACATACACCATTAATAAACACACTACACACAAACAACATTAATAAACACACTACACACAATCAACATTAATAAACACACTACACACAAACCATTAATAAACACACTACACACATACACCATTAATAAACACACTACACACACTACACCATTAATAAACACACTACACACATACACCATTAATAAACACACTACACACATACACCATTAATAAACACACAACACACACACACCATTAATAAACACACTACACACACACACCATTAATAAACACACAACACACACACACCATTAATAAACACACTACACACACACACCATTAATAAACACTACACACACACACCATTAATAAACACACAACACACACACACCATTAATAAACACACTACACACACACACCATTAATAAACACACAACACACACACACCATTAATAAACACACAACACACACACACCATTAATAAACACACTACACACACACACCATTAATAAACAAACTACACACAAACAACATTAATAAACATACTACACACAAACAACATTAATAAACATACTACACACAAACCATTAATAAACACACTAAACACAAACCATTAATAAACACACAACACACAAACCATTAATAAACACACTACACACAAACCATTAATAAACACACTACACACAAACCATTAATAAACACACTACACACAAACCATTAATAAACAAACCACACACAAACCATTAATAAACACACTACACACATACACCATTAATAAACAAACCACACACACACCATTAATAAACAAACTACACACATACACCATTAATAAACAAACTACACACAAACAACATTAATAAACATACTACACACAAACCATTAATAAACACACTACACACAAACCATTAATAAACACACTACACACAAACAACATTACTAAACACACTACACACAAACAACATTAATAAACACACTACACACAAACAACATTAATAAACACACTACACACAAACAACATTAATAAACATACTACACACAAACAACATTAATAAACACACTACACACAAACAACATTAATAAACACACTACACACAAACCATTAATAAACACACTACACACAAACAACATTAATAAACAAACCACACACAAACCATTAATAAACACACTACACACAAACAACATTAATAAACAAACTACACATAAACAACATTAATAAACATACTACACACAAACCATTAATAAACACACTACACACAAACCATTAATAAACACACTAAACACAAACCATTAATAAACACACTACACACATACACCATTAATAAACACACTACACACATACACCATTAATAAACAAACCACACACATACACCATTAATAAACAAACCACACACACACCATTAATAAACACACTACACACATACACCATTAATAAACAAACTACACACAAACAACATTAATAAACATACTACACACAAACCATTAATAAACACACTAAACACAAACCATTAATAAACACACTACACACATACACCATTAATAAACAAACCACACACACACCATTAATAAACACACTACACACAAACACCATTAATAAACAAACCACACACACACCATTAATAAACACACTACACACAAACACCATTAATAAACAAACTACACACATACACCATTAATAAACAAACCACACACACACCATTAATAAACACACTACACACAAAGACCATTAATAAACACACTACACACATACACTATTAATAAACACACTACACACAAACACCATTAATAAACACACTACACACACCATTAATAAACAAACTACACACACACCAATAATAAACACACTACACACACACCATTAATAAACACACTACACACATATACACCATTAATAAACAAACCACACACACCATTAATAAACACACTACACACATACACAATTAATAAACACACTACACACAAACAACATTAATAAACACACAACACACACACACCATTAATAAACACACATCACACAAACCATTAATAAACACACTACACACAAACAACATTAATAAACATACTACACACAAACCATTAATAAACACACTACACACAAACAACATTAATAAACACACTACACACATACACCATTAATAAACACACTACACACATACACCATTAATAAACACACTACACACACACCATTAATAAACACACTACACACACACCATTAATAAACACACTACACACAAACCATTAATAAACACACTAAACACAAACAACATTAATAAACACACTACACACAAACAACATTAATAAACACACTACACACATACACCATTAATAAACAAACTACACACAAACAACATTAATAAACACACTACACACATACAACATTAATAAACACACTACACACACACACCATTAATAAACACACTACACACACACACACCATTAATAAACACACTACACACACACACCATTAATAAACACACAACACACACACCATTAATAAACACACTACACACACACACACACACACCATTAATAAACACACAACACACTACACACCATTAATAAACACACTACACACAAACACCAATAATAAACACACAACACACACACACAATTAATAAACACACTACACACACACCATTAATAAACACACTACACACACACCATTAATAAACACACTACACACATACACCATTAATAAACACACTACACACACTACACCATTAATAAACACACTACACACATACACCATTAATAAACACACTACACACATACACCATTAATAAACACACAACACACACACACCATTAATAAACACACTACACACACACACCATTAATAAACACACAACACACACACACCATTAATAAACACACTACACACACACACCATTAATAAACACACTACACACACACACCATTAATAAACACACACCACACACACACCATTAATAAACAAACTACACACACACCATTAATAAACACACAACACACACACACACCATTAATAAACACACATCACACACACACCATTAATAAACACACATCACACACACCATTAATAAACACACTACACACACACACACTATTAATAAACACACACCACACACACATCATTAATAAACAAACAACACACATACACCATTAATAAACAAACTACACACAAACAACATTAATAAACACACTACACACACACACACCATTAATAAAAACACACCACACACACATCATTAATAAACAAACAACACACACACACCATTAATAAACAAACCACACACAAACAACATTAATAAACAAACCACACACATACACCATTAATAAACACACTACACAAAAATAACATTAATAAACACAGAACACACACACACCATTAATAAACACACATCACACACACCATTAATAAACACACTACTACACACACACCATTAATAAACACACACCACACACACATCATTAATAAACAAACAACACACACACACCATTAATAAACAAACTACACACAAACAACATTAATAAACAAACCACACACATACACCATTAATAAACACACTACACACAAACAACATTAATAAACATACTACACACAATCAACATTAATAAACATACTACACACAAACCATTAATAAACACACTAAACACAAACCATTAATAAACACACAACACACATACACCATTAATAAACACACTACACACACACCATTAATAAACACACTAAACACAAACCATTAATAAACACACAACACACATACACCATTAATAAACACACTACACACATACACCATTAATAAACACACTAAACACATACAACATTAATAAACACACTACACACACACCATTAATAAACAAACCAAACACACACCATTAATAAACACACTAAACACAAACATTAATAAACACACAACACACACACCATTAATAAACACACTAAACACAAACATTAATAAACACACAACACACAAACCATTAATAAACACACTACACACACACACACATTAATAAAAACACACCACACACACATCATTAATAAACAAACAACACACACACACAATTAATAAACAAACCACACACAAACAACATTAATAAACAAACCACACACATACACCATTAATAAACAAACCACACACAAACATCATTAATAAACAAACAACACACATACACCATTAATAAACAAACTACACACAAACAACATTAATAAACACACTACACACACACACACATTAATAAAAACACACCACACACACATCATTAATAAACAAACAACACACACACACAATTAATAAACAAACCACACACAAACAACATTAATAAACAAACCACACACATACACCATTAATAAACACACTACACACAAACAACATTAATAAACACAGAACACACACACACCATTAATAAACACACATCACACACACCATTAATAAACACACTACTACACACACACCATTAATAAACACACACCACACACACATCATTAATAAACAAACAACACACACACACCATTAATAAACAAACTACACACAAACAACATTAATAAACAAACCACACACATACACCATTAATAAACACACTACACACAAACAACATTAATAAACACACTACACACAATCAACATTAATAAACACACTACACACAAACCATTAATAAACACACTACACACATACACCATTAATAAACACACTACACACACTACACCATTAATAAACACACTACACACATACACCATTAATAAACACACTAAACACATACACCATTAATAAACACACAACACACACACACCATTAATAAACACACTACACACACACACCATTAATAAACACACAACACACACACACCATTAATAAACACACTACACACACACACCATTAATAAACACTACACACACACACCATTAATAAACACACAACACACACACACCATTAATAAACACACTACACACACACACCATTAATAAACACACAACACACACACACCATTAATAAACACACAACACACACACACCATTAATAAACACACTACACACACACACCATTAATAAACAAACTACACACAAACAACATTAATAAACATACTACACACAAACAACATTAATAAACATACTACACACAAACCATTAATAAACACACTAAACACAAACCATTAATAAACACACAACACACAAACCATTAATAAACACACTACACACAAACCATTAATAAACACACTACACACAAACCATTAATAAACACACTACACACAAACCATTAATAAACAAACCACACACAAACCATTAATAAACACACTACACACATACACCATTAATAAACAAACCACACACACACCATTAATAAACAAACCACACACATACACCATTAATAAACAAACTACACACAAACAACATTAATAAACATACTACACACAAACCATTAATAAACACACTACACACAAACCATTAATAAACACACTACACACAAACAACATTACTAAACACACTACACACAAACAACATTAATAAACACACTACACACAAACAACATTAATAAACACACTACACACAAACAACATTAATAAACATACTACACACAAACAACATTAATAAACACACTACACACAAACAACATTAATAAACACACTACACACAAACAACATTAATAAACACACTACACACAAACCATTAATAAACACACTACACACAAACAACATTAATAAACAAACCACACACAAACCATTAATAAACACACTACACACAAACAACATTAATAAACAAACTACACATAAACAACATTAATAAACATACTACACACAAACCATTAATAAACACACTACACACAAACCATTAATAAACACACTAAACACAAACCATTAATAAACACACTACACACATACACCATTAATAAACAAACCACACACATACACCATTAATAAACAAACCACACACACACCATTAATAAACACACTACACACATACACCATTAATAAACAAACTACACACAAACAACATTAATAAACATACTACACACAAACCATTAATAAACACACTAAACACAAACCATTAATAAACACACTACACACATACACCATTAATAAACAAACCACACACACACCATTAATAAACACACTACACACAAACACCATTAATAAACAAACCACACACACACCATTAATAAACACACTACACACAAACACCATTAATAAACAAACTACACACATACACCATTAATAAACAAACCACACACACACCATTAATAAACACACTACACACAAAGACCATTAATAAACACACTACACACATACACTATTAATAAACACACTACACACAAACACCATTAATAAACACACTACACACACCATTAATAAACAAACTACACACACACCAATAATAAACACACTACACACACACCATTAATAAACACACTACACACATATACACCATTAATAAACAAACCACACACACCATTAATAAACACACTACACACATACACAATTAATAAACACACTACACACAAACAACATTAATAAACACACAACACACACACACCATTAATAAACACACATCACACAAACCATTAATAAACACACTACACACAAACAACATTAATAAACATACTACACACAAACCATTAATAAACACACTACACACAAACAACATTAATAAACACACTACACACATACACCATTAATAAACACACTACACACATACACCATTAATAAACACACTACACACACACCATTAATAAACACACTACACACACACCATTAATAAACACACTACACACAAACCATTAATAAACACACTAAACACAAACAACATTAATAAACACACTACACACAAACAACATTAATAAACACACTACACACATACACCATTAATAAACAAACTACACACAAACAACATTAATAAACACACTACACACATACAACATTAATAAACACACTACACACACACACCATTAATAAACACACTACACACACACACACCATTAATAAACACACTACACACACACACCATTAATAAACACACAACACACACACCATTAATAAACACACTACACACACACACACACACACCATTAATAAACACACAACACACTACACACCATTAATAAACACACTACACACAAACACCAATAATAAACACACAACACACACACACAATTAATAAACACACTACACACACACCATTAATAAACACACTACACACACACCATTAATAAACACACTACACACATACACCATTAATAAACACACTACACACACTACACCATTAATAAACACACTACACACATACACCATTAATAAACACACTACACACATACACCATTAATAAACACACAACACACACACACCATTAATAAACACACTACACACACACACCATTAATAAACACACAACACACACACACCATTAATAAACACACTACACACACACACCATTAATAAACACACTACACACACACACCATTAATAAACACACACCACACACACACCATTAATAAACAAACTACACACACACCATTAATAAACACACAACACACACACACACCATTAATAAACACACATCACACACACCATTAATAAACACACACCACACGCACACCATTAATAAAGAAACTACACACACACACCATTAATAAACACACTACACACACACACCATTAATAAACACACACCACACACACACCATTAATAAACAAACTACACACACACACCATTAATAAACACACAACACACACACACCATTAATAAACACACAACACACACACACCATTAATAAACACACATCACACACACCATTAATAAACACACAACACACACACACCATTAATAAACACACATCACACACACCATTAATAAACACACTACACACACACACACCATTAATAAACACACACCACACACACATCATTACTAAACAAACAACACACAAACACCATTAATAAACAAACTACACACAAACAACATTAATAAACAAACCACACACATACACCATTAATAAACACACTACACACAAACAACATTAATAAACACACAACACGCACACACCATTAATAAACACACATCACACACACCATTAATAAACACACTACACACACACACACTATTAATAAACACACACCACACACACATCATTAATAAACAAACAACACACATACACCATTAATAAACAAACTACACACAAACAACATTAATAAACACACTACACACACACACACCATTAATAAAAACACACCACACACACATCATTAATAAACAAACAACACACACACACCATTAATAAACAAACCACACACAAACAACATTAATAAACAAACCACACACATACACCATTAATAAACACACTACACAAAAATAACATTAATAAACACAGAACACACACACACCATTAATAAACACACATCACACACACCATTAATAAACACACTACTACACACACACCATTAATAAACACACACCACACACACATCATTAATAAACAAACAACACACACACACCATTAATAAACAAACTACACACAAACAACATTAATAAACAAACCACACACATACACCATTAATAAACACACTACACACAAACAACATTAATAAACATACTACACACAATCAACATTAATAAACATACTACACACAAACCATTAATAAACACACTAAACACAAACCATTAATAAACACACAACACACATACACCATTAATAAACACACTACACACACACCATTAATAAACACACTAAACACAAACCATTAATAAACACACAACACACATACACCATTAATAAACACACTACACACATACACCATTAATAAACACACTAAACACATACAACATTAATAAACACACTACACACACACCATTAATAAACAAACCAAACACACACCATTAATAAACACACTAAACACAAACATTAATAAACACACAACACACACACCATTAATAAACACACTAAACACAAACATTAATAAACACACAACACACAAACCATTAATAAACACACTACACACATACACCATTAATAAACACACAACACACATACACCATTAATAAACAAACTACACACATACACCATTAATAAACACACTACACACACACCATTAATAAACACACTACACACACACACCATTAATAAACACACTAAACACAAACCATTAATAAACACACAACACACATACACCATTAATAAACACACTACACACATACACCATTAATAAACACACTAAACACAAACCATTAATAAACACACAACACACATACACCATTAATAAACACACTACACACAACCATTAATTAAACACACAACACACATACACCATTAATAAACACACTACACACATACACCATTAATAAACACACAAAACACATACACATTATAAACACACTACACACACACCATTAATAAACACACTAAACACAAACCATTAATAAACACACAACACACACACCATTAATAAACACACACACACATACACCATTAATAAACACACAACACACATACACCATTAATAAACACACTACACACATACACCATTAATAAACACACTACACACACCATTAATAAACACACTACACACACACCATTAATAAACACACTAAACACAACCATTAAAAACACACAACACAATACACCATTAATAAACACACTACACACACACCATAATAAACACACTAAACACATACACCATTAATAAACACACAACACACATACACCATTAATAAACACACTACACACATACACCATTAATAAACACACAACACACATACACCATTAATAAACACACTACACACACACAATTAATAAACACACACACACACACACCATTAATAAACACACTACACCACACCAATAATAAACACACACACACACACACCTTAATAAACACACTACACACACACCATTAATAAACACACAACACACATACACCATTAATAAACAAACTACACACACACATCATTATAAACACACTACAAACACCATTAATAGACAAACTATACACACACACCATTAATAAACAAACTACACACATACACCATTATAACACACCTACCACATACACCATTAATAAACAAACTACACACACACACCTATTAATAAACACACACCACACACACACCATTAATAAACAAACTACACACAACACCATTAATAAACACACTACACACACACACCATTAAACAAACAAACTACACACACACACCATTAATAAACACACACCACACACACACCATTAATAAACAAACTACACACACCCCATTAATAAACACACAACACACACACACCATTAATAAACACACATCACACACACCATTAATAAACACACTACACACACCATTAATAAACACACACCACACACACACCATAATAAGCAAACTACACACACACACCATTAATAAACACACAACACACACACACCCATAATAAACACACAACACACACACACCATTAATAAACAAGTACACACACACACCATTAATAAACACACAACACACACACACCGTAATAAACACACAACACACACACCATTAATAAACACACACACACACACACCATTAATAAACACACACCACAACACACCATTAATAAACAAACAACACACACACACCATTAATAAACAAACTACACACAAACAACATTAATAAACAAACCACACACACACACCATTAATAAACACACTACACACACACACCATTAATAAACAAACTACACACATACCCATAAACAACACACCACCCACACACACCAAAAAACAAACTACACACACACACACCATAAAAACACACACCACACACACCCCATAAAAAACAAACACCACACATACCCCATAACAAACACACACACCCACACACAAACAAACAAACACACACACACCCAATACAAAACCACACCACACACACCATTACAACAACCACTACACACACACCATTAATAAACACACAACCCACACACAACCATAATAAACACACTACCACACACACCCATAATAAACACACACCACACACACACCATAACTAAACAAACTACACACACACCATTAATAAACACTCAAACACACACACACACACCATAATAAACACACAACACACACACCATTAATAAACACACACCACAGCACACCATTAATAAACAAACTACACACACACACCATTAATAAACACACTACACACACACACCATTAATAACACACACCACACACACACCATTAATAAACAAACTACACACACACCATAATAAACACACAACACACACACACACATAATAAAACACACAACACACACACACCATTAATAAACACACATCACACACACCATTAATAAACACACAACACACACACACCATTAATAAACAAACTACACACACACACCATTAATAAACACACACCACACACACACACCATTAATAAACAAACTACACACACACCATTAATAAACACACAACACACACACACACCATTAATAAACACACAACACACACACCATTAAACAACACACACACACCATAATAAACACACACCACACACACACCATTAATAAGCAAACAACACACACACACCATTAAAAACCACACACACACACACCACTAATAAACACACAACACACACACACCATTAATAAACAAACTACACACACACACCATTAATAAACACACAACACACACACACCATTTAATAAACACACTACACACACACCATTAATAAACACACAACACACACACACACCATTAATAAACACACACCACCACACACCATTAATAAACAAACACACACACACACCATTAATAAACAAACTACACACAAACACATTAATAAACAAACCACACACACACACCATTAATAAACACACAACACACACACACCATAATAAACACAACTACACACTACACCATTAATAAACACACCCACACACACACACCATTAAAAAACAAACTACACACACACACCATTAATAAACACACACCACACACACACCATTAATAAACACACTACACACATACACCATTAATAAACACACTACACACACACACCATTAATAAACAAACAACACACACACACCATTAATAAACACACACCACACACACCATTAATAAACAAACTACACACACACCATTAATAAACACACACAACACACACACACCATTAATAAACACACTACACACCACAACCATTAATAAACACACACCACACACACACCATTAATAAACAAACTACACACACACCATAATAAACACCAACACACCACACACCATTAATAAACACACACACACACACACCATTAATAAACACACTACACACACACACCATTAATAAACACACAACACACACACACCATTAATAAACACACTACACACACACACCATTAATAAACACACACCACACACACACCATTAATAAACAAACTACACACACACACCATTAATAAACACACAACACACACACACACCATTAATAAACACACAACACACACACACCATTAATAAACACACATCACACACACCATTAATAAACACACAACACACACACACCATTAATAAACACACATCACACACACCATTAATAAACACACTACACACACACACACCATTAATAAACACACACCACACACACATCATTAATAAACAAACAACACACACACACCATTAATAAACAAACTACACACAAACAACATTAATAAACAAACCACACACATACACCATTAATAAACACACTACACACAAACAACATTAATAAACACACAACACACACACACCATAATAAACACACATCACCACACACCATTAATAAACACACACCACACACACCACCATTAATAAACACACACCACACACACACCATTAATAAACAAACAACACACAACCCATTAATAAACAAACTACACACAAACAACATTAATAAACCACACAACACACACACACACATAATAAAACACACCACCACACACATAAAAAACAAACACACACACACATTAATAACACAACACACAACAATAAAAACAAACCACACACAAACACATTAATAAACAAACCACACACATACACCATAATAAACACACAACACACAAACAACATTAAAAAACACAAACACACACACACCATTAATAAACACACATCACACACACCATTAATAAACACACTACTACACACACACCATTAATAAACACACACCACACACACATCATTAATAAACAAACAACACACACACACCATTAATAAACAAACTACACACAAACAACATTAATAAACAAACCACACACATACACCATTAATAAACACACTACACACAAACAACATTAATAAACACACTACACACAATCAACATTAATAAACACACTACACACAAACCATTAATAAACACACTACACACATACACCATTAATAAACACACTACACACACTACACCATTAATAAACACACTACACACATACACCATTAATAACCACACTACACACATACACCATTAATAAACACACAACACACACACACCATTAATAAACACACTACACACACACACCATTAATAAACACACAACACACACACACCATTAATAAACACACTACACACACACACCATTAATAAACACACTACACACACACACCATTAATAAACACACAACACACACACACCATTAATAAACACACTACACACACACACCATTAATAAACACACAACACACACACACCATTAATAAACACACAACACACACACACCATTAATAAACACACTACACACACACACCATTAATAAACAAACTACACACAAACAACATTAATAAACATACTACACACAAACAACATTAATAAACATACTACACACAAACCATTAATAAACACACTAAACACAAACCATTAATAAACACACAACACACAAACCATTAATAAACACACTACACACAAACCATTAATAAACACACTACACACAAACCATTAATAAACAAACCACACACAAACCATTAATAAACACACTACACACATACACCATTAATAAACAAACCACACACACACCATTAATAAACAAACTACACACATACACCATTAATAAACAAACTACACACAAACAACATTAATAAACATACTACACACAAACCATTAATAAACACACTACACACAAACCATTAATAAACACACTACACACAAACAACATTACTAAACACACTACACACAAACAACATTAATAAACACACTACACACAAACAACATTAATAAACATACTACACACAAACAACATTAATAAACACACTACACACAAACAACATTAATAAACACACTACACACAAACAACATTAATAAACACACTACACACAAACAACATTAATAAACACACTACACACAAACCATTAATAAACACACTACACACAAACAACATTAATAAACAAACCACACACAAACCATTAATAAACACACTACACACAAACAACATTAATAAACAAACTACACATAAACAACTTTAATAAACATACTACACACAAACCATTAATAAACACACTACACACAAACCATTAATAAACACACTAAACACAAACCATTAATAAACACACTACACACATACACCATTAATAAACACACTACACACATACACCATTAATAAACAAACCACACACATACACCATTAATAAACAAACCACACACACACCATTAATAAACACACTACACACATACACCATTAATAAACAAACTACACACAAACAACATTAATAAACATACTACACACAAACCATTAATAAACACACTAAACACAAACCATTAATAAACACACTACACACATACACCATTAATAAACAAACCACACACACACCATTAATAAACACACTACACACAAACACCATTAATAAACAAACCACACACACACCATTAATAAACACACTACACACAAACACCATTAATAAACAAACTACACACATACACCATTAATAAACAAACCCCACACACACCCTTAATAAACACACTACACACAAAGACCATTAATAAACACACTACACACATACACCATTAATAAACACACTACACACAAACACCATTAATAAACACACTACACACACCATTAATAAACAAACTACACACACACCATTAATAAACACACTACACACATATACACCATTAATAAACAAACCACACACACCATTAATAAACACACTACACACATACACCATTAATAAACACACTACACACAAACAACATTAATAAACACACAACACACACACACCATTAATAAACACACATCACACAAACCATTAATAAACACACTACACACAAACAACATTAATAAACATACTACACACAAACCATTAATAAACACACTACACACAAACAACATTAATAAACACACTACACACATACACCATTAATAAACACACTACACACATACACCATTAATAAACACACTACACACACACCATTAATAAACACACTACACACAAACCATTAATAAACAAACTAAACACAAACAACATTAATAAACACACTACACACAAACAACATTAATAAACACACTACACACATACACCATTAATAAACAAACTACACACAAACAACATTAATAAACACACTACACACATACAACATTAATAAACACACTACACACACACACCATTAATAAACACACTACACACACACACACCATTAATAAACACACTACACACACACACCATTAATAAACACACAACACACACACACCATTAATAAACACACAACACACACACCATTAATAAACACACTACAAACACACACACACACACCATTAATAAACACACAACACACTACACACCATTAATAAACACACTACACACAAACACCAATAATAAACACACAACACACACACACCATTAATAAACACACTACACACACACCATTAATAAACACACTACACACATACACCATTAATAAACACACTACACACACTACACCATTAATAAACACACTACACACATACACCATTAATAAACACACTACACACATACACCATTAATAAACACACAACACACACACACCATTAATAAACACACTACACACACACACCATTAATAAACACACAACACACACACACCATTAATAAACACACTACACACACACACCATTAATAAACACACACCACACACACACCATTAATAAACAAACTACACACACACCATTAATAAACATACAACACACACACACACCATTAATAAACACACATCACACACACCATTAATAAACACACACCACACGCACACCATTAATAAACAAACTACACACACACACCATTAATAAACACACTACACACACACACCATTAATAAACACACACCACACACACACCATTAATAAACAAACTACACACACACACCATTAATAAACACACAACACACACACACCATTAATAAACACACAACACACACACACCATTAATAAACACACATCACACACACCATTAATAAACACACAACACACACACACCATTAATAAACACACATCACACACACCATTAATAAACACACTACACACACACACACCATTAATAAACACACACCACACACACATCATTACTAAACAAACAACACACACACACCATTAATAAACAAACTACACACAAACAACATTAATAAACAAACCACACACATACACCATTAATAAACACACTACACACAAACAACATTAATAAACACACAACACACACACACCATTAATAAACACACATCACACACACCATTAATAAACACACTACACACACACACTATTAATAAACACACACCACACACACATCATTAATAAACAAACAACACACATACACCATTAATAAACAAACAACACACATACACCATTAATAAACAAACTACACACAAACAACTTTAATAAACACACTACACAAACACACACCATTAATAAAAACACACCACACACACATCATTAATAAACAAACAACACACACACACCATTAATAAACAAACCACACAGAAACAACATTAATAAACAAACCACACACATACACCATTAATAAACACACTACACACAAATAACATTAATAAACACAGAACACACACACACCATTAATAAACACACATCACACACACCATTAATAAACACACTACTACACACACACACCATTAATAAACACACACCACACACACATCATTAATAAACAAACAACACACACACACCATTAATAAACAAACTACACACAAACAACATTAATAAACAAACCACACACATACACCATTAATAAACACACTACACACAATCAACATTAATAAACATACTACACACAAACCATTAATAAACACACTAAACACAAACCATTAATAAACACACAACACACATACACCATTAATAAACACACTACACACACACCATTAATAAACACACTAAACACAAACATTAATAAACACACAATACACAAACCATTAATAAACACACTACACACATACACCATTAATAAACACACAACACACATACACCATTAATAAACACACTACACACATACACCATTAATAAACACACTACACACACACCATTAATAAACACACTACACACACACACCATTAATAAACACACTAAACACAAACCATTAATAAACACACAACACACAAACAACATTAATAAACACACTACACACAAACAACATTAATAAACACACTACACACAAACCATTAATAAACACACTACACACAAACAACATTAATAAACAAACCACACACAAACCATTAATAAACACACTACACACAAACAACATTAATAAACAAACTACACATAAACAACATTAATAAACAAACCACACACATACACCATTAATAAACACACTACACACATACACCATTAATAAACAAACCACACACATACACCATTAATAAACAAACCACACACACACCATTAATAAACACACTACACACATACACCATTAATAAACAAACTACACACAAACAACATTAATAAACATACTACACACAAACCATTAATAAACACACTAAACACAAACCATTAATAAACACACTACACACATACACCATTAATAAACAAACCACACACACACCATTAATAAACACACTACACACAAACACCATTAATAAACAAACCACACACACACCATTAATAAACAAACTACACACACACACCATTAATAAACACACTACACACACACACCATTAATAAACACACACCACACACACACCATTAATAAACAAACTACACACACACACCATTAATAAACACACACCACACACACACCATTAATAAACAAACTACACACACACCATTAATAAACACTCAAAACACACACACACCATTAATAAACACACATCACACACACCATTAATAAACACACACCACACGCACACCATTAATAAACAAACTACACACACACACCATTAATAAACACACTACACACACACACCATTAATAAACACACACCACACACACACCATTAATAAACAAACTACACACACACACCATTAATAAACACACAACACACACACACACCATTAATAAACACACAACACACACACACCATTAATAAACACACATCACACACACCATTAATAAACACACAACACACACACACCATTAATAAACAAACTACACACACACACCATTAATAAACACACACCACACACACACCATTAATAAACAAACTACACACACACCATTAATAAACACACAACACACACACACACCATTAATAAACACACTACACACACCATTAATAAACACACACCACACACACACCATTAATAAGCAAACTACACACACACACCATTAATAAACACACAACACACACACACCATTAATAAACACACAACACACACACACCATTAATAAACAAAGTACACACACACACCATTAATAAACACACAACACACACACACCGTTAATAAACACACATCACACACACCATTAATAAACACACTACACACACACACCATTAATAAACACACACCACACACACCATTAATAAACAAACAACACACACACACCATTAATAAACAAACTACACACAAACAACATTAATAAACAAACCACACACACACACCATTAATAAACACACTACACACACACACCATTAATAAACAAACTACACACATATACCATTAATAAACACACACCACACACACACACCATTAATAAACAAACTACACACACACACACCATTAATAAACACACACCACACACACACCATTAATAAACAAACTACACACATACACCATTAATAAACACACTACACACACACACCATTAATAAACAAACTACACACACACACCATTAATAAACACACACCACACACACACCATTAATAAACAAACTACACACACACCATTAATAAACACACAACACACACACACACCATTAATAAACACACTAGACACACACACCATTAATAAACACACACCACACACACACCATTAATAAACAAACTACACACACACCATTAATAAACACTCAAAACACACACACACCATTAATAAACACACATCACACACACCATTAATAAACACACACCACACGCACACCATTAATAAACAAACTACACACACACACCATTAATAAACACACTACACACACACACCATTAATAAACACACACCACACACACACCATTAATAAACAAACTACACACACACACCATTAATAAACACACAACACACACACACACCATTAATAAACACACAACACACACACACCATTAATAAACACACATCACACACACCATTAATAAACACACAACACACACACACCATTAATAAACACACATCACACACACCATTAATAAACACACTACACACACACACACCATTAATAAACACACACCACACACACATCATTAATAAACAAACAACACACACACACCATTAATAAACAAACTACACACAAACAACATTAATAAACAAACCACACACATACACCATTAATAAACACACTACACACAAACAACATTAATAAACACACAACACACACACACCATTAATAAACACACATCACACACACCATTAATAAACACACTACACACACACACCATTAATAAACACACACCACACACACATCATTAATAAACAAACAACACACATACACCATTAATAAACAAACTACACACAAACAACATTAATAAACACACTACACACACACACACATTAATAAAAACACACCACACACACATCATTAATAAACAAACAACACACACACAATTAATAAACAAACCACACACAAACAACATTAATAAACAAACCACACACATACACCATTAATAAACACACTACACACAAACAACATTAATAAACACAGAACACACACACACCATTAATAAACACACATCACACACACCATTAATAAACACACTACTACACACACACCATTAATAAACACACACCACACACACATCATTAATAAACAAACAACACACACACACCATTAATAAACAAACTACACACAAACAACATTAATAAACAAACCACACACATACACCATTAATAAACACACTACACACAATCAACATTAATAAACACACTACACACAAACCATTAATAAACACACTACACACATACACCATTAATAAACACACTACACACACTACACCATTAATAAACACACTACACACATACACCATTAATAACCACACTACACACATACACCATTAATAAACACACAACACACACACACCATTAATAAACACACTACACACACACACCATTAATAAACACACAACACACACACACCATTAATAAACACACTACACACACACACCATTAATAAACACACTACACACACACACCATTAATAAACACACAACACACACACACCATTAATAAACACACTACACACACACACCATTAATAAACACACAACACACACACACCATTAATAAACACACAACACACACACACCATTAATAAACACACTACACACACACACCATTAATAAACAAACTACACACAAACAACATTAATAAACATACTACACACAAACAACATTAATAAACATACTACACACAAACCATTAATAAACACACTAAACACAAACCATTAATAAACACACAACACACAAACCATTAATAAACACACTACACACAAACCATTAATAAACACACTACACACAAACCATTAATAAACAAACCACACACAAACCATTAATAAACACACTACACACATACACCATTAATAAACAAACCACACACACACCATTAATAAACAAACTACACACATACACCATTAATAAACAAACTACACACAAACAACATTAATAAACATACTACACACAAACCATTAATAAACACACTACACACAAACCATTAATAAACACACTACACACAAACAACATTACTAAACACACTACACACAAACAACATTAATAAACACACTACACACAAACAACATTAATAAACATACTACACACAAACAACATTAATAAACACACTACACACAAACAACATTAATAAACACACTACACACAAACAACATTAATAAACACACTACACACAAACAACATTAATAAACACACTACACACAAACCATTAATAAACACACTACACACAAACAACATTAATAAACAAACCACACACAAACCATTAATAAACACACTACACACAAACAACATTAATAAACAAACTACACATAAACAACTTTAATAAACATACTACACACAAACCATTAATAAACACACTACACACAAACCATTAATAAACACACTAAACACAAACCATTAATAAACACACTACACACATACACCATTAATAAACACACTACACACATACACCATTAATAAACAAACCACACACATACACCATTAATAAACAAACCACACACACACCATTAATAAACACACTACACACATACACCATTAATAAACAAACTACACACAAACAACATTAATAAACATACTACACACAAACCATTAATAAACACACTAAACACAAACCATTAATAAACACACTACACACATACACCATTAATAAACAAACCACACACACACCATTAATAAACACACTACACACAAACACCATTAATAAACAAACCACACACACACCATTAATAAACACACTACACACAAACACCATTAATAAACAAACTACACACATACACCATTAATAAACAAACCCCACACACACCCTTAATAAACACACTACACACAAAGACCATTAATAAACACACTACACACATACACCATTAATAAACACACTACACACAAACACCATTAATAAACACACTACACACACCATTAATAAACAAACTACACACACACCATTAATAAACACACTACACACATATACACCATTAATAAACAAACCACACACACCATTAATAAACACACTACACACATACACCATTAATAAACACACTACACACAAACAACATTAATAAACACACAACACACACACACCATTAATAAACACACATCACACAAACCATTAATAAACACACTACACACAAACAACATTAATAAACATACTACACACAAACCATTAATAAACACACTACACACAAACAACATTAATAAACACACTACACACATACACCATTAATAAACACACTACACACATACACCATTAATAAACACACTACACACACACCATTAATAAACACACTACACACAAACCATTAATAAACAAACTAAACACAAACAACATTAATAAACACACTACACACAAACAACATTAATAAACACACTACACACATACACCATTAATAAACAAACTACACACAAACAACATTAATAAACACACTACACACATACAACATTAATAAACACACTACACACACACACCATTAATAAACACACTACACACACACACACCATTAATAAACACACTACACACACACACCATTAATAAACACACAACACACACACACCATTAATAAACACACAACACACACACCATTAATAAACACACTACAAACACACACACACACACCATTAATAAACACACAACACACTACACACCATTAATAAACACACTACACACAAACACCAATAATAAACACACAACACACACACACCATTAATAAACACACTACACACACACCATTAATAAACACACTACACACATACACCATTAATAAACACACTACACACACTACACCATTAATAAACACACTACACACATACACCATTAATAAACACACTACACACATACACCATTAATAAACACACAACACACACACACCATTAATAAACACACTACACACACACACCATTAATAAACACACAACACACACACACCATTAATAAACACACTACACACACACACCATTAATAAACACACACCACACACACACCATTAATAAACAAACTACACACACACCATTAATAAACATACAACACACACACACACCATTAATAAACACACATCACACACACCATTAATAAACACACACCACACGCACACCATTAATAAACAAACTACACACACACACCATTAATAAACACACTACACACACACACCATTAATAAACACACACCACACACACACCATTAATAAACAAACTACACACACACACCATTAATAAACACACAACACACACACACCATTAATAAACACACAACACACACACACCATTAATAAACACACATCACACACACCATTAATAAACACACAACACACACACACCATTAATAAACACACATCACACACACCATTAATAAACACACTACACACACACACACCATTAATAAACACACACCACACACACATCATTACTAAACAAACAACACACACACACCATTAATAAACAAACTACACACAAACAACATTAATAAACAAACCACACACATACACCATTAATAAACACACTACACACAAACAACATTAATAAACACACAACACACACACACCATTAATAAACACACATCACACACACCATTAATAAACACACTACACACACACACTATTAATAAACACACACCACACACACATCATTAATAAACAAACAACACACATACACCATTAATAAACAAACAACACACATACACCATTAATAAACAAACTACACACAAACAACTTTAATAAACACACTACACAAACACACACCATTAATAAAAACACACCACACACACATCATTAATAAACAAACAACACACACACACCATTAATAAACAAACCACACAGAAACAACATTAATAAACAAACCACACACATACACCATTAATAAACACACTACACACAAATAACATTAATAAACACAGAACACACACACACCATTAATAAACACACATCACACACACCATTAATAAACACACTACTACACACACACACCATTAATAAACACACACCACACACACATAATTAATAAACAAACAACACACACACACCATTAATAAACAAACTACACACAAACAACATTAATAAACAAACCACACACATACACCATTAATAAACACACTACACACAATCAACATTAATAAACATACTACACACAAACCATTAATAAACACACTAAACACAAACCATTAATAAACACACAACACACATACACCATTAATAAACACACTACACACACACCATTAATAAACACACTAAACACAAACATTAATAAACACACAATACACAAACCATTAATAAACACACTACACACATACACCATTAATAAACACACAACACACATACACCATTAATAAACACACTACACACATACACCATTAATAAACACACTACACACACACCATTAATAAACACACTACACACACACACCATTAATAAACACACTAAACACAAACCATTAATAAACACACAACACACAAACAACATTAATAAACACACTACACACAAACAACATTAATAAACACACTACACACAAACCATTAATAAACACACTACACACAAACAACATTAATAAACAAACCACACACAAACCATTAATAAACACACTACACACAAACAACATTAATAAACAAACTACACATAAACAACATTAATAAACAAACCACACACATACACCATTAATAAACACACTACACACATACACCATTAATAAACAAACCACACACATACACCATTAATAAACAAACCACACACACACCATTAATAAACACACTACACACATACACCATTAATAAACAAACTACACACAAACAACATTAATAAACATACTACACACAAACCATTAATAAACACACTAAACACAAACCATTAATAAACACACTACACACATACACCATTAATAAACAAACCACACACACACCATTAATAAACACACTACACACAAACACCATTAATAAACAAACCACACACACACCATTAATAAACACACTACACACAAACACCATTAATAAACAAACTACACACATACACCATTAATAAACAAACCCCACACACACCCTTAATAAACACACTACACACAAAGACCATTAATAAACACACTACACACATACACCATTAATAAACACACTACACACAAACACCATTAATAAACACACTACACACACCATTAATAAACAAACTACACACACACCAATAATAAACACACTACACACACACCATTAATAAACACACTACACACATATACACCATTAATAAACAAACCACACACACCATTAATAAACACACTACACACATACACCATTAATAAACACACTACACACAAACAACATTAATAAACACACAACACACACACACCATTAATAAACACACATCACACAAACCATTAATAAACACACTACACACAAACAACATTAATAAACATACTACACACAAACCATTAATAAACACACTACACACAAACAACATTAATAAACACACTACACACATACACCATTAATAAACACACTACACACATACACCATTAATAAACACACTACACACACACCATTAATAAACACACTACACACACACCATTAATAAACACACTACACACAAACCATTAATAAACACACTAAACACAAACAACATTAATAAACACACTACACACAAACAACATTAATAAACACACTACACACATACACCATTAATAAACAAACTACACACAAACAACATTAATAAACACACTACACACATACAACATTAATAAACACACTACACACACACACCATTAATAAACACACTACACACACACACACCATTAATAAACACACTACACACACACACCATTAATAAACACACAACACACACACACCATTAATAAACACACAACACACACACCATTAATAAACACACTACAAACACACACACAACACACTACACACCATTAATAAACACACTACACACAAACACCAATAATAAACACACAACACACACACACCATTAATAAACACACTACACACACACCATTAATAAACACACTACACACACATACACCATTAATAAACACACTACACACACTACACCATTAATAAACACACTACACACATACACCATTAATAAACACACTACACACATACACCATTAATAAACACACAACACACACACACCATTAATAAACACACTACACACACACACCATTAATAAACACACAACACACACACACCATTAATAAACACACTACACACACACACCATTAATAAACACACTACACACACACACCATTAATAAACACACACCACACACACACCATTAATAAACAAACTACACACACACCATTAATAAACATACAACACACACACACACCATTAATAAACACACATCACACGCACACCATTAATAAACACACACCACACGCACACCATTAATAAACAAACTACACACACACACCATTAACAAACACACTACACACACACACCATTAATAAACACACACCACACACACACCATTAATAAACAAACTACACACACACACCATTAATAAACACACAACACACACACACCATTAATAAACACACAACACACACACACCATTAATAAACACACATCACACACACCATTAATAAACACACAACACACACACACCATTAATAAACACACATCACACACACCATTAATAAACACACTACACACACACACCATTAATAAACACACACCACACACACATCATTACTAAACAAACAACACACACACACCATTAATAAACAAACTACACACAAACAACATTAATAAACAAACCACACACACACACCATTAATAAACACACTACACACAAACAACATTAATAAACAAACCACACACATACACCATTAATAAACACACTACACACAAACAACATTAATAAACACACAACACACACACACCATTAATAAACACACATCACACACACCATTAATAAACACACTACACACACACACTATTAATAAACACACACCACACACACATCATTAATAAACAAACAACACACATACACCATTAATAAACAAACAACACACATACACCATTAATAAACAAACTACACACAAACAACTTTAATAAACACACTACACACACACACACCATTAATAAAAACACACCACACACACATCATTAATAAACAAACAACACACACACACCATTAATAAACAAACCACACAGAAACAACATTAATAAACAAACCACACACATACACCATTAATAAACACACTACACACAAATAACATTAATAAACACAGAACACACACACACCATTAATAAACACACATCACACACACCATTAATAAACACACTACTACACACACACCATTAATAAACACACACCACACACACATCATTAATAAACAAACAACACACACACACCATTAATAAACAAACTACACACAAACAACATTAATAAACAAACCACACACATACACTATTAATAAACACACTACACACAATCAACATTAATAAACATACTACACACAAACCATTAATAAACACACTAAACACAAACCATTAATAAACACACAACACACATACACCATTAATAAACACACTACACACACACCATTAATAAACACACTAAACACAAACATTAATAAACACACAACACACAAACCATTAATAAACACACTACACACATACACCATTAATAAACACACAACACACATACACCATTAATAAACACACTACACACATACACCATTAATATACACACTACACACACACCATTAATAAACACACTACACACACACACCATTAATAAACACACTAAACACAAACCATTAATAAACACACAACACACATACACCATTAATAAACACACTACACACATACACCATTAATAAACACACTAAACACAAACCATTAATAAACACACAACACACATACACCATTAATAAACACACTACACACATACACCATTAATAAACACACTAAACACATACAACATTAATAAACACACTACATACACACCATTAATAAACACACTACACACACACCATTAATAAACACACTACACACATACACCATTAATAAACACACAACACACATACACCATTAATAAACACACTACACACAACATTAATAAACACACAACACACACACACCATTAATAAACACACTACACATACACCATTAATAAACACACAACACACACACACCATTAATAAACACACTAAACACAAACCATTAATAAACACACAACACACATACACCATTAATAAACACACTACACACATACACCATTAATAAACACACTACACACATACACCATTAATAAACACACAACACACATACACCATTAATAAACACACTACACACATACACCATTAATAAACACACTACACACATACACCATTAATAAACACACTACACACATACACCATTAATAAACACACAACACACATACACCATTAATAAACACACTACACACACACACCATTAATAAACACACTAAACACAAACCAATAATAAACACACAACACACATACACCATTAATAAACACACTACACACATACACCATTAATAAACACACTAAACACATACAACATTAATAAACACACTACAAACACACCATTAATAAACACACTAAACACATACAACATTAATAAACACACTACACACACACCATTAATAAACACACTACACACACACCATTAATAAACACACAACACACATACACCATTAATAAACACACTACACACACACCATTAATAAACACACAACACACACACACCATTAATAAACACACTACACATACACCATTAATAAACACACAACACACATACACCATTAATATACAAACTACACACACACATCATTTATAAACACACTACAAACACCATTAATAGACAAACTATACACACACACCATTAATAAACAAACTACACACATACACCATTAATAAACACACTACACACATACACCATTAATAAACAAACTACACACACACACCATTAATAAACACACACCACACACACACCATTAATAAACAAACTACACACACACACCATTAATAAACACACTACACACACACACCATTAATAAACAAACTACACACACACCATTAATAAACACACACCACACACACACCATTAATAAACAAACTACACACACACCATTAATAAACACACAACACACACACCATTAATAAACACACTACACACAAACACCATTAATAAACAAACTACACACATACACCATTAATAAACAAACCCCACACACACCCTTAATAAACACACTACACACAAAGACCATTAATAAACACACTACACACATACACCATTAATAAACACACTACACACAAACACCATTAATAAACACACTACACACACCATTAATAAACAAACTACACACACACCAATAATAAACACACTACACACACACCATTAATAAACACACTACACACATATACACCATTAATAAACAAACCACACACACCATTAATAAACACACTACACACATACACCATTAATAAACACACTACACACAAACAACATTAATAAACACACAACACACACACACCATTAATAAACACACATCACACAAACCATTAATAAACACACTACACACAAACAACATTAATAAACATACTACACACAAACCATTAATAAACACACTACACACAAACAACATTAATAAACACACTACACACATACACCATTAATAAACACACTACACACATACACCATTAATAAACACACTACACACACACCATTAATAAACACACTACACACACACCATTAATAAACACACTACACACAAACCATTAATAAACACACTAAACACAAACAACATTAATAAACACACTACACACAAACAACATTAATAAACACACTACACACATACACCATTAATAAACAAACTACACACAAACAACATTAATAAACACACTACACACATACAACATTAATAAACACACTACACACACACACCATTAATAAACACACTACACACACACACACCATTAATAAACACACTACACACACACACCATTAATAAACACACAACACACACACACCATTAATAAACACACAACACACACACCATTAATAAACACACTACAAACACACACACACACACCATTAATAAACACACAACACACTACACACCATTAATAAACACACTACACACACACACCATTAATAAACACACTAAACACAAACCAATAATAAACACACAACACACATACACCATTAATAAACACACTACACACATACACCATTAATAAACACACTAAACACATACAACATTAATAAACACACTACAAACACACCATTAATAAACACACTAAACACATACAACATTAATAAACACACTACACACACACCATTAATAAACACACTACACACACACCATTAATAAACACACAACACACATACACCATTAATAAACACACTACACACACACCATTAATAAACACACAACACACACACACCATTAATAAACACACTACACATACACCATTAATAAACACACAACACACATACACCATTAATATACAAACTACACACACACATCATTTATAAACACACTACAAACACCATTAATAGACAAACTATACACACACACCATTAATAAACAAACTACACACATACACCATTAATAAACACACTACACACATACACCATTAATAAACAAACTACACACACACACCATTAATAAACACACACCACACACACACCATTAATAAACAAACTACACACACACACCATTAATAAACACACTACACACACACACCATTAATAAACAAACTACACACACACCATTAATAAACACACACCACACACACACCATTAATAAACAAACTACACACACACCATTAATAAACACACAACACACACACCATTAATAAACACACTACACACAAACACCATTAATAAACAAACTACACACATACACCATTAATAAACAAACCCCACACACACCCTTAATAAACACACTACACACAAAGACCATTAATAAACACACTACACACATACACCATTAATAAACACACTACACACAAACACCATTAATAAACACACTACACACACCATTAATAAACAAACTACACACACACCAATAATAAACACACTACACACACACCATTAATAAACACACTACACACATATACACCATTAATAAACAAACCACACACACCATTAATAAACACACTACACACATACACCATTAATAAACACACTACACACAAACAACATTAATAAACACACAACACACACACACCATTAATAAACACACATCACACAAACCATTAATAAACACACTACACACAAACAACATTAATAAACATACTACACACAAACCATTAATAAACACACTACACACAAACAACATTAATAAACACACTACACACATACACCATTAATAAACACACTACACACATACACCATTAATAAACACACTACACACACACCATTAATAAACACACTACACACACACCATTAATAAACACACTACACACAAACCATTAATAAACACACTAAACACAAACAACATTAATAAACACACTACACACAAACAACATTAATAAACACACTACACACATACACCATTAATAAACAAACTACACACAAACAACATTAATAAACACACTACACACATACAACATTAATAAACACACTACACACACACACCATTAATAAACACACTACACACACACACACCATTAATAAACACACTACACACACACACCATTAATAAACACACAACACACACACACCATTAATAAACACACAACACACACACCATTAATAAACACACTACAAACACACACACACACACCATTAATAAACACACAACACACTACACACCATTAATAAACACACTACACACAAACACCAATAATAAACACACAACACACACACACCATTAATAAACACACTACACACACACCATTAATAAACACACTACACACACACCATTAATAAACACACTACACACACATACACCATTAATAAACACACTACACACACTACACCATTAATAAACACACTACACACATACACCATTAATAAACACACTACACACATACACCATTAATAAACACACAACACACACACACCATTAATAAACACACTACACACACACACCATTAATAAACACACAACACACACACACCATTAATAAACACACTACACACACACACCATTAATAAACACACTACACACACACACCATTAATAAACACACACCACACACACACCATTAATAAACAAACTACACACACACCATTAATAAACATACAACACACACACACACCATTAATAAACACACATCACACGCACACCATTAATAAACACACACCACACGCACACCATTAATAAACAAACTACACACACACACCATTAACAAACACACTACACACACACACCATTAATAAACACACACCACACACACACCATTAATAAACAAACTACACACACACACCATTAATAAACACACAACACACACACACCATTAATAAACACACAACACACACACACCATTAATAAACACACATCACACACACCATTAATAAACACACAACACACACACACCATTAATAAACACACATCACACACACCATTAATAAACACACTACACACACACACCATTAATAAACACACACCACACACACATCATTACTAAACAAACAACACACACACACCATTAATAAACAAACTACACACAAACAACATTAATAAACAAACCACACACACACACCATTAATAAACACACTACACACAAACAACATTAATAAACAAACCACACACATACACCATTAATAAACACACTACACACAAACAACATTAATAAACACACAACACACACACACCATTAATAAACACACATCACACACACCATTAATAAACACACTACACACACACACTATTAATAAACACACACCACACACACATCATTAATAAACAAACAACACACATACACCATTAATAAACAAACAACACACATACACCATTAATAAACAAACTACACACAAACAACTTTAATAAACACACTACACACACACACACCATTAATAAAAACACACCACACACACATCATTAATAAACAAACAACACACACACACCATTAATAAACAAACCACACAGAAACAACATTAATAAACAAACCACACACATACACCATTAATAAACACACTACACACAAATAACATTAATAAACACAGAACACACACACACCATTAATAAACACACATCACACACACCATTAATAAACACACTACTACACACACACCATTAATAAACACACACCACACACACATCATTAATAAACAAACAACACACACACACCATTAATAAACAAACTACACACAAACAACATTAATAAACAAACCACACACATACACTATTAATAAACACACTACACACAATCAACATTAATAAACATACTACACACAAACCATTAATAAACACACTAAACACAAACCATTAATAAACACACAACACACATACACCATTAATAAACACACTACACACACACCATTAATAAACACACTAAACACAAACATTAATAAACACACAACACACAAACCATTAATAAACACACTACACACATACACCATTAATAAACACACAACACACATACACCATTAATAAACACACTACACACATACACCATTAATATACACACTACACACACACCATTAATAAACACACTACACACACACACCATTAATAAACACACTAAACACAAACCATTAATAAACACACAACACACATACACCATTAATAAACACACTACACACATACACCATTAATAAACACACTAAACACAAACCATTAATAAACACACAACACACATACACCATTAATAAACACACTACACACATACACCATTAATAAACACACTAAACACATACAACATTAATAAACACACTACATACACACCATTAATAAACACACTACACACACACCATTAATAAACACACTACACACATACACCATTAATAAACACACAACACACATACACCATTAATAAACACACTACACACAACATTAATAAACACACAACACACACACACCATTAATAAACACACTACACATACACCATTAATAAACACACAACACACACACACCATTAATAAACACACTAAACACAAACCATTAATAAACACACAACACACATACACCATTAATAAACACACTACACACATACACCATTAATAAACACACTACACACATACACCATTAATAAACACACAACACACATACACCATTAATAAACACACTACACACATACACCATTAATAAACACACTACACACATACACCATTAATAAACACACTACACACATACACCATTAATAAACACACAACACACATACACCATTAATAAACACACTACACACACACACCATTAATAAACACACTAAACACAAACCAATAATAAACACACAACACACATACACCATTAATAAACACACTACACACATACACCATTAATAAACACACTAAACACATACAACATTAATAAACACACTACAAACACACCATTAATAAACACACTAAACACATACAACATTAATAAACACACTACACACACACCATTAATAAACACACTACACACACACCATTAATAAACACACAACACACATACACCATTAATAAACACACTACACACACACCATTAATAAACACACAACACACACACACCATTAATAAACACACTACACATACACCATTAATAAACACACAACACACATACACCATTAATATACAAACTACACACACACATCATTTATAAACACACTACAAACACCATTAATAGACAAACTATACACACACACCATTAATAAACAAACTACACACATACACCATTAATAAACACACTACACACATACACCATTAATAAACAAACTACACACACACACCATTAATAAACACACACCACACACACACCATTAATAAACAAACTACACACACACACCATTAATAAACACACTACACACACACACCATTAATAAACAAACTACACACACACCATTAATAAACACACACCACACACACACCATTAATAAACAAACTACACACACACCATTAATAAACACACAACACACACACCATTAATAAACACACATCACACACACCATTAATAAACACACTACACACACACCATTAATAAACATACACCACACACACACCATTAATAAGCAAACTACACACACACACCATTAATAAACACACAACACACACCCACCATTAATAAACACACAACACACACACACCATTAATAAACAAACTACACACACACCATTAATAAACACACAACACACACACACTATTAATAAACACACATCACACACACCATTAATAAACACACTACACACACACACCATTAATAAACACACACCACACACACATCATTAATAAACAAACAACACACACACACCATTAATAAACAAACTACACACAAACAACATTAATAAACAAACCACACACATACACCATTAATAAACACACTACACACAAACAACATTAATAAACACACAACACACACACACCATTAATAAACACACATCACACACACCATTAATAAACACACAACACACACACACCATTAATAAACACACAACACACACACACCATTAATAAACACACTACACACACACACCATTAATAAACACACTACACACACACACCATTAATAAACACACACCACACACACACCATTAATAAACAAACTACACACACACCATTAATAAACATACAACACACACACACACCATTAATAAACACACATCACACACACCATTAATAAACACACACCACACGCACACCATTAATAAACAAACTACACACACACACCATTAATAAACAAACCACACACATACACCATTAATAAACACACAACACACATACACCATTAATAAACACACTACACACAACATTAATAAACACACAACACACACACACCATTAATAAACACACTACACATACACCATTAATAAACACACAACACACACACACCATTAATAAACACACTAAACACAAACCATTAATAAACACACAACACACATACACCATTAATAAACACACTACACACATACACCATTAATAAACACACTACACACATACACCATTAATAAACACACAACACACATACACCATTAATAAACACACAACACACATACACCATTAATAAACACACTACACACATACACCATTAATAAACACACTACACACATACACCATTAATAAACACACTAAACACATACAACATTAATAAACACACTACAAACACACCATTAATAAACACACTAAACACATACAACATTAATAAACACACTACACACACACCATTAATAAACACACTACACACACACCATTAATAAACACACAACACACATACACCATTAATAAACACACTACACACACACCATTAATAAACACACAACACACACACACCATTAATAAACACACTACACATACACCATTAATAAACACACAACACACATACACCATTAATATACAAACTACACACACACATCATTTATAAACACACTACAAACACCATTAATAGACAAACTATACACACACACCATTAATAAACAAACTACACACATACACCATTAATAAACACACTACACACATACACCATTAATAAACAAACTACACACACACACCATTAATAAACACACACCACACACACACCATTAATAAACAAACTACACACACACACCATTAATAAACACACTACACACACACACCATTAATAAACAAACTACACACACACCATTAATAAACACACACCACACACACACCATTAATAAACAAACTACACACACACCATTAATAAACACACAACACACACACCATTAATAAACACACATCACACACACCATTAATAAACACACTACACACACACCATTAATAAACATACACCACACACACACCATTAATAAGCAAACTACACACACACACCATTAATAAACACACAACACACACCCACCATTAATAAACACACAACACACACACACCATTAATAAACAAACTACACACACACCATTAATAAACACACAACACACACACACTATTAATAAACACACATCACACACACCATTAATAAACACACTACACACACACACCATTAATAAACACACACCACACACACATCATTAATAAACAAACAACACACACACACCATTAATAAACAAACTACACACAAACAACATTAATAAACAAACCACACACATACACCATTAATAAACACACTACACACAAACAACATTAATAAACACACAACACACACACACCATTAATAAACACACATCACACACACCATTAATAAACACACTACACACACACACCATTAATAAACACACACCACACACACATCATTAATAAACAAACAACACACACACACCATTAATAAACAAACTACACACACACCATTAATAAATACACAACACACACACACCATTAATAAACACACATCACACACACACCATTAATAAACACACACCACACACACACCATTAATAAACAAACAACACACATACACCATTAATAAACAAACTACACACAAACAACATTAATAAACACACAACACACACACACCATTAATAAACACACTACACACACACACCATTAATAAACAAACACCATACACACATCATTAATAAACAAACAACACACATACACCATTAATAAACAAACTACACACAAACAACATTAATAAACAAACCACACACACACACACCATTTATAAACACACTACAAACACCATTAATAGACAAACTACACACACACACCATTAATAAACAAACTACACACATACACCATTAATAAACACACTACACACACCATTAATAAACACACTACACACATACACCATTAATAAACACACAACACACATACACCATTAATAAACACCACACACACCATTAATAAACACACACCACACACACACACCATTAATAAACAAACTACACACATACACCATTAATAAACACCACACACACACCATTAATAAACAAACTACACACACACACACAATTAATAAACACACACCACACACACACCATTAATAAACAAACTACACACACACCATTAATAAACACACAACACACACACACCATTAGTAAACACACTACACACACACACCATTAATAAACACACACCACACACACATCATTAATAAACAAACTACACACATACACCATTAATAAACACACAACACACACACACCATTAATAAACACACAACACACACACCATTAATAAACACACAACACACACACACCATTAATAAACAAACTACACACACACCATTAATAAACACACAACACACACACACCATTAATAAACACACATCACACACACCATTAATAAACACACTACACACACACACCATTAATAAACACACACCACACACACATCATTAATAAAAAAACAACACACACACACCATTAATAAACAAACTACACACACACACCATTAATAAACAAACTACACACAAACAACATTAATAAACAAACTACACACACACACCATTAATAAACAAACCACACATATACACCATTAATAAACACACACCACACACACATCATTAATAAACAAACTACACACATACACCATTAATAAACAAACTACACACAAACAACATTAATAAACAAACCACACATATACACCATTAATAAACACACACCACACACACATCATTAATAAACAAACTACACACATACACCATTAATAAACACACTACACACATACACCATTAATAAACAAACCACACATATACACCATTAATAAACAAACTACACACACACCATGAATAAACATAGTACACACATACACCATTAATAAACACACACCACACACACACCATTAATAAACACACTACACACACCATTAATAAATACACTACACACAAACACCATTAATAAACAAACTACACACACACCATGAATAAACACACTACACACACACCATTAATAAACACACTGCACACACACCATTAATAAACACACTACACACATACACCATTAATAAACACACAACACACATACACCATTAATAAACACCACACACACCATTAATAAACACACACCACACACACACACCATTAATAAACAAACTACACACATACACCATTAATAAACACCACACACACACCATTAATAAACAAACTACACACACACACCATTAATAAACACACACCACACACACACCATTAATAAACAAACTACACACACACCATTAATAAACACACAACACACACACACCATTAGTAAACACACTACACACACACACCATTAATAAACACACACCACACACACATCATTAATAAACAAACTACACACATACACCATTAATAAACACACAACACACACACACCATTAATAAACACACAACACACACACCATTAATAAACACACAACACACACACACCATTAATAAACAAACTACACACACACCATTAATAAACACCACACACACACCATTAATAAACAAACTACACACACACACCATTAATAAACACACACCACACACACACCATTAATAAACAAACTACACACACACCATTAATAAACACACAACACACACACACCATTAGTAAACACACTACACACACACACCATTAATAAACACACACCACACACACATCATTAATAAACAAACTACACACATACACCATTAATAAACACACAACACACACACACCATTAATAAACACACAACACACACACCATTAATAAACACACAACACACACACACCATTAATAAACAAACTACACACACACCATTAATAAACACACAACACACACACACCATTAATAAACACACATCACACACACCATTAATAAACACACTACACACACACACCATTAATAAACACACACCACACACACATCATTAATAAACAAACAACACACACACACCATTAATAAACAAACTACACACACACACCATTAATAAACAAACTACACACAAACAACATTAATAAACAAACTACACACACACACCATTAATAAACAAACCACACATATACACCATTAATAAACACACACCACACACACATCATTAATAAACAAACTACACACATACACCATTAATAAACAAACTACACACAAACAACATTAATAAACAAACCACACATATACACCATTAATAAACACACACCACACACACATCATTAATAAACAAACTACACACATACACCATTAATAAACACACTACACACATACACCATTAATAAACAAACCACACATATACACCATTAATAAACAAACTACACACACACCATGAATAAACATAGTACACACATACACCATTAATAAACACACACCACACACACACCATTAATAAACACACTACACACACCATTAATAAATACACTACACACAAACACCATTAATAAACAAACTACACACACACCATGAATAAACATACTACACTCAAACACCATTAATAAACACACTGCACACACACCATTAATAAACACACTACACACATACACCATTAATAAACACACAACACACATACACCATTAATAAACACCACACACACCATTAATAAACACACACCACACACACACACACCATTAATAAACAAACTACACACATACACCATTAATAAACACCACACACACACCATTAATAAACAAACTACACACACACACCATTAATAAACACACACCACACACACACCATTAATAAACAAACTACACACACACCATTAATAAACACACAACACACACACACCATTAGTAAACACACTACACACACACACCATTAATAAACACACACCACACACACATCATTAATAAACAAACTACACACATACACCATTAATAAACACACAACACACACACACCATTAATAAACACACAACACACACACCATTAATAAACACACAACACACACACACCATTAATAAACAAACTACACACACACCATTAATAAACACACAACACACACACACCATTAATAAACACACATCACACACACCATTAATAAACACACTACACACACACACCATTAATAAACACACACCACACACACACCATTAATAAACACACAACACACACACCATTAATAAACACACAACACACACACACCATTAATAAACAAACTACACACACACCATTAATAAACACACAACACACACACACCATTAATAAACACACATCACACACACCATTAATAAACACACTACACACACACACCATTAATAAACACACACCACACACACATTATTAATAAACAAACAACACACACACACCATTAATAAACAAACTACACACACACACCATTAATAAACAAACCACACATATACACCATTAATAAACACACACCACACACACATCATTAATAAACAAACTACACACATACACCATTAATAAACAAACTACACACAAACAACATTAATAAACAAACCACACATATACACCATTAATAAACACACACCACACACACATCATTAATAAACAAACTACACACATACACCATTAATAAACACACTACACACATACACCATTAATAAACAAACCACACATATACACCATTAATAAACAAACTACACACACACACCATTAATAAACACACTAAACACAAACCATTAATAAACACACAACACACATACACCATTAATAAACACACTACACACATACACCATTAATAAACACACAACACACATACACCATTAATAAACACACAACACACATACACCATTAATAAACACACTACACACATACACCATTAATAAACACACTACACACACACACCATTAATAAACACACTAAACACAAACCATTAATAAACACACAACACACATACACCATTAATAAACACACTACACACATACACCATTAATAAACACACTAAACACATACAACATTAATAAACACACTACAAACACACCATTAATAAACACACTAAACCCATACAACATTAATAAACACACTACACACACACCATTAATAAACACACTACACACACACCATTAATAAACACACTACACACATACACCATTAATAAACACACAACACACATACACCATTAATAAACACACTACACACAACATTAATAAACACACAACACACACACACCATTAATAAACACACTACACATACACCATTAATAAACACACAACACACACACACCATTAATAAACACACTAAACACAAACCATTAATAAACACACAACACACATACACCATTAATAAACACACTACACACATACACCATTAATAAACACACTACACACATACACCATTAATAAACACACAACACACATACACCATTAATAAACACACTACACACATACACCATTAATAAACACACTACACACATACACCATTAATAAACACACAACACACATACACCATTAATAAACACACTACACACACACACCATTAATAAACACACTAAACACAAACCAATAATAAACACACAACACACATACACCATTAATAAACACACTACACACATACACCATTAATAAACACACTAAACACATACAACATTAATAAACACACTACAAACACACCATTAATAAACACACTAAACACATACAACATTAATAAACACACTACACACACACCATTAATAAACACACTACACACACACCATTAATAAACACACTACACACATACACCATTAATAAACACACAACACACATACACCATTAATAAACACACTACACACACACCATTAATAAACACACAACACACACACACCATTAATAAACACACTACACATACACCATTAATAAACACACAACACACATACACCATTAATATACAAACTACACACACACATCATTTATAAACACACTACAAACACCATTAATAGACAAACTATACACACACACCATTAATAAACAAACTACACACATACACCATTAATAAACACACTACACACATACACCATTAATAAACAAACTACACACACACACCATTAATAAACACACACCACACACACACCATTAATAAACAAACTACACACACACACCATTAATAAACACACTACACACACACACCATTAATAAACAAACTACACACACACCATTAATAAACACACACCACACACACACCATTAATAAACAAACTACACACACACCATTAATAAACACACAACACACACACCATTAATAAACACACATCACACACACCATTAATAAACACACTACACACACACCATTAATAAGCAAACTACACACACACACACCATTAATAAACACACAACACACACACACCATTAATAAACACACAACACACACACACCATTAATAAACAAACTACACACACACCATTAATAAACACACAACACACACACACCATTAATAAACACACATCACTCACACCATTTATAAACACACACCACACACACATCATTAATAAACAAACAACACACACACACCATTAATAAACAAACTACACACAAACAACATTAATAAACAAACCACACACATACACCATTAATAAACACACTACACACAAACAACATTAATAAACACACAACACTCACACACCATTAATAAACACACATCACACACACCATTAATAAACACACTACACACACACACCATTAATAAACACACACCACACACACATCATTAATAAACAAACAACACACACACACCATTAATAAACAAACTACACACACACCATTAATAAATACACAACACACACACACCATTAATAAACACACATCACACACACACCATTAATAACACACACCACACACACACCATTAATAAACAAACAACACACATACACCATTAATAAACAAACTACACACAAACAACATTAATAAACACACAACACACACACACCATTAATAAACACACTACACACACACACCATTAATAAACAAACACCACACACACATCATTAATAAACAAACAACACACATACACCATTAATAAACAAACTACACACAAACAACATTAATAAACAAACCACACACACACACACCATTTATAAACACACTACAAACACCATAATAGACAAACTACACACACACACCATTAATAAACAAACTACACACATACACCATTAATAAACACACTACACACACACCATTAATAAACACACTACACACATACACCATTAATAAACACACAACACACATACACCATTAATAAACACCACACACACCATTAATAAACACACACCACACACACACACCATTAATAAACAAACTACACACATACACCATTAATAAACACCACACACACACCATTAATAAACAAACTACACACACACACCATTAATAAACACACACCACACACACACCATTAATAAACAAACTACACACACACCATTAATAAACACACAACACACACACACCATTAGTAAACACACTACACACACACACCATTAATAAACACACACCACACACACATCATTAATAAACAAACTACACACATACACCATTAATAAACACACAACACACACACACCATTAATAAACACACAACACACACACCATTAATAAACACACAACACACACACACCATTAATAAACAAACTACACACACACCATTAATAAACACACAACACACACACACCATTAATAAACACACATCACACACACCATTAATAAACACACTACACACACACACCATTAATAAACACACACCACACACACATCATTAATAAACAAACAACACACACACACCATTAATAAACAAACTACACACATACACCATTAATAAACAAACTACACACACACACCATTAATAAACAAACCACACATATACACCATTAATAAACACACACCACACACACATCATTAATAAACAAACTACACACATACACCATTAATAAACAAACTACACACAAACAACATTAATAAACAAACCACACATATACACCATTAATAAACACACACCACACACACATCATTAATAAACAAACTACACACATACACCATTAATAAACACACTACACACATACACCATTAATAAACAAACCACACATATACACCATTAATAAACAAACTACACACACACCATGAATAAACATAGTACACACATACACCATTAATAAACACACACCACACACACACCATTAATAAACACACTACACACACCATTAATAAATACACTACACACAAACACCATTAATAAACAAACTACACACACACCATGAATAAACATACTAAACTCAAACACCATTAATAAACACACTGCACACACACCATTAATAAACACACTACACACATACACCATTAATAAACACACAACACACATACACCATTAATAAACACCACACACACAATTAATAAACACACACCACACACACACACCATTAATAAACAAACTACACACATACACCATTAATAAACACCACACACACACCATTAATAAACAAACTACACACACACACCATTAATAAACACACACCACACACACACCATTAATAAACAAACTACACACACACATTAATAAACACACAACACACACACACCATTAGTAAACACACTACACACACACACCATTAATAAACACACACCACACACACATCATTAATAAACAAACTACACACATACACCATTAATAAACACACAACACACACACACCATTAATAAACACACAACACACACACCATTAATAAACACACAACACACACACACCATTAATAAACAAACTACACACACACCATTAATAAACACACAACACAACACACACCATTAATAAACACACATCACACTCACCATTAATAAACACACTACACACACACACCATTAATAAACACACACCACACACACACCATTAATAAACACACAACACACACACCATTAATAAACACACAACACACACACACCATTAATAAACAAACTACACACATACACCATTAATAAACAAACTACACACACACACCATTAATAAACAAACCACACATATACACCATTAATAAACACACACCACACACACATCATTAATAAACAAACTACACACATACACCATTAATAAACAAACTACACACAAACAACATTAATAAACAAACCACACATATACACCATTAATAAACACACACCACACACACATCATTAATAAACAAACTACACACATACACCATTAATAAACACACTACACACATACACCATTAATAAACAAACCACACATATACACCATTAATAAACAAACTACACACACACCATGAATAAACATAGTACACACATACACCATTAATAAACACACACCACACACACACCATTAATAAACACACTACACACACCATTAATAAATACACTACACACAAACACCATTAATAAACAAACTACACACACACCATGAATAAACATACTAAACTCAAACACCATTAATAAACACACTGCACACACACCATTAATAAACACACTACACACATACACCATTAATAAACACACAACACACATACACCATTAATAAACACCACACACACAATTAATAAACACACACCACACACACACACCATTAATAAACAAACTACACACATACACCATTAATAAACACCACACACACACCATTAATAAACAAACTACACACACACACCATTAATAAACACACACCACACACACACCATTAATAAACAAACTACACACACACATTAATAAACACACAACACACACACACCATTAGTAAACACACTACACACACACACCATTAATAAACACACACCACACACACATCATTAATAAACAAACTACACACATACACCATTAATAAACACACAACACACACACACCATTAATAAACACACAACACACACACCATTAATAAACACACAACACACACACACCATTAATAAACAAACTACACACACACCATTAATAAACACACAACACAACACACACCATTAATAAACACACATCACACTCACCATTAATAAACACACTACACACACACCATTAATAAACACACACCACACACACACCATTAATAAACACACAACACACACACCATTAATAAACAAACTACACACACACACCATTAATAAACAAACTACACACACACCATTAATAAACACACAACACACACACACCATTAATAAACACACATCACACACACCATTAATAAACACACTACACACACACACCATTAATAAACACACACCACACACACATCATTAATAAACAAACAACACACACACACCATTAATAAACAAACTACACACAAACAACATTAATAAACAAACTACACACACACACCATTAATAAACAAACCACACATATACACCATTAATAAACACACACCACACACACATCATTAATAAACAAACTACACACATACACCATTAATAAACAAACTACACACAAACAACATTAATAAACAAACCACACATATACACCATTAATAAACACACACCACACACACATCATTAATAAACAAACTACACACATACACCATTAATAAACACACTACACACATACACCATTAATAAACAAACCACACATATACACCATTAATAAACAAACTACACACACACCATGAATAAACATAGTACACACATACACCATTAATAAACACACACCACACACACACCATTAATAAACACACTACACACACCATTAATAAATACACTACACACAAACACCATTAATAAACAAACTACACACACACCATGAATAAACATACTAAACTCAAACACCATTAATAAACACACTGCACTACACACACACTGAACTCTTATGTGTGTCATTCGAGTGTCCCATCATGCCCCGGTGCATTGTGGTCTCAGTGGGTGCGCATGCGCACGGCGAAGCTCCATCTTTCCATCTCGAGCGCAGACAGAGCCGCGGATGTTCATATTTTCTGCCGTTTGTTTTTATTTTTATCCGCTCAGAGTCGATGTGAAACTCACCCGAAGCGACTTTTCCTCCGGTATCAGGCGCCCGGGAGCTTCCAGCGAACAGAAATGCGGCGTGAGGGGGCTGTTATGAGGTAGATCGAGCCGCTGCTGCTGCGCTTCGGCCGCAGCGACACATTTGAGTGTAAATCCGCTGAAAGAGTGTTTCCGGCCCGCACACGAGCAGGTATGTGTGTACGGCTCGTTAGATGCGAGTGTGTATGTTTGGTTAGCAGTTAGCACTGACTGTGTGTGTGTGTGTGTGTGTGTGTGTGTGTTTATTAATGGTGTGTATGTGTGTATGTAGTGTGTAAGTGTTAGTGTGTGTGTGTGTGTGTGTGTGTGTGTGTGTGTGTGTGTGTGTGTGTGTGTGTGTGCGCGCGCGCGCGCGCGCGCGCTCGGATTCACCCGCAGCCACAGTGAGCCCGAACCGAACCCGCCTGAGTGCTGCTGGTCTGATCTAGTTCGGATTCATCCTGGATAAACTTTAGTTTTGGCCCAGCAGAAAATTTATGTGCGCTGGGTTACTGTTTGCAACAGCAAAAATAACTGTTTGTTTATGTGATATAGTTCATAATTATGATTATACACAATTAATAGTGAAACACGAATGCGAACTGAACGTTCATCAGCCATTTACTGTTTCATCAATCAAATGGTTTATTTTATGCTAATCATTTTCATGTGTGAATCAGATCATTTGAAAGCTATGAACATAATATCTATTTATTTTCTGATTTTCTGTCACGCTGAACAGCTGTCACTCATATACCAGTCTGACAACATTGATCTATTGATTGATTCAGTGTTTATAACTTAGTCACTAAGTCACTGACGGACATGATGGGAAATATCACAAAACTGGACACATTCATCTCATAATCATGTTATTTGTGCTGCATGTGTGAAACAGGTGAACATCAGATCACCTGGTGTGAGTATCACCAAAGTCTTTATCAAGTCAGTCCACTCTCCAGAGGATATTTCCATTCATGCCAGTGCAGTTTCTATCTACTTGAATGGGGAACGACCGAAATCTCTAAAACGGTTGGTCAAGATTACGATCAAAGAACAGATTTCAAATCAAATATAAAATCTGACGACACTGGAATTATAAATTGTGATACTTTACCTTATATTAAGCTAAAAAACACAATTTTCCCATCTTATACAATTAATGCACATGTGTGTTCTAGAGTTAATTGACAGGTGAAGTCTGAATCTAAAAGGTGATTGGCTCATTTACCTGTAAGGCGGGACTTTCTACATCTGTTGACCGTTGGGCGCTCAGAGCTCCTTGGTTGGGCGTTCCAATTTCTCATATTAATTTTATTAGAAGTGTCCCGTCTCTGCAAATAATGTCTGGTCTCATCCAACACACAAACACAAACACACACTCTCATAGTCTGGTCTTATTATACTTCATACACTCAGTTACTGATCAATACATCTTGTGTATCATCATATGTTGTGGAGTGTTATGTTGTTATTCAGTGGTGAATATGGAGCTGTAAATGATTTTGCGGTGATATGTGAACTGTCGTATTTGTGGTTTTATCAGGACACTCTACGGTCACTGACATCTTTAATGTCATGTTGTGTTCACATTTGTCTGGACTGTGTGTTAGTGACTTGTCTCTTTTCATGTGATTTACAAAACGTGTCTGTAGAAAGCACAATGGGTGGTGGATTTCTGAAATGTTGTACCTGGTTTGTTATTCTTATAGTTCTTTAGTCACTCCCATAATTGCGATTGTTGATGTATCTAACGTCTGTAAACACAATAACATGGATCCTAGCAATTTTTGACAAGAAATATTAGTCACCAAAGAGATTACTATTAGTATCAACGTTAGATTTTGTTTCTACTTGTTAAACAGAATGTTCTTCTGGACTGTGTGTGTGTGTGTGTGTGTGTGTGTTATAAACTGCACTTGTTCGGTTCTGTTCACACTACACAGATATAATGTGGTTTCAGGAGTGAATTGTGTTGTCACTCCTGTGAATTATTAAACTGTCTGAAATTCGATCTAGATTAAACACTGAAGAGGAGTGACTCTGGATTTAACTGCAATGTTTCTGGATTTCTTTTTTATAATTTAATCCCCTTTTCTCCCAATGTTGGAGTGCCCAATTCCCACTACTTTGTAGGTCCTCGTGGTGGCACGATTAATCTGGGTGGCGGAGGACGAATCTCAGTTGCCTCCGGTTCTAAGACATCAATCTGCGCATTTTATCACGTGACTCGTTGTGCATGACACCGCGGAAACTCAAGCTGTGTTCGCACTGCCAGCCACACGCAGCGACAAAACAACCTCATCTCATTCATTTTAATGAGAGCTGGCAACTTCCGGCAACACGAGCGACGGCGACTGTTGGCGACCGGATGTGGCCGTGTCCAGCGACACGACAAAGTTGAGAAATTTTTAACTTTATGCAAATGAAGAGTGACATTCGGAGTGGCAGCAAATATGAGAGAAAACGGTAGAGCTCACGTAATCCTAATATTTTAATAATTATATTAATTGTAAAGAAACAGTGCTGTTTAGACTCTCCACACACACCACTAGCGACCTAACCGCCAGGCGACATGCAGCGACAAAGTAGCTGGCAGTGTGAACGCAGATTCACAGCATGTGGAGACTCATGCTACTATCCACGACCCATGCACAACTCAACCCATGCCCCATTGAGAGCAAGAACCACTAATCACCACCACGAGGAGGTTACCCCATGTGTCTCTACTCTCTCTAGCAACCGGGACAATTTGGTTGCTAAGGAGACCTGACTGGAGTCACTCAGCACACGCCCTGGATTCAAACTCACGACTCCAGGTGTGATGGTCAGCTTCAGTGCACGCTGAGATACCCAGACCCCCTGTTTCTGGATTTCAAAAATCAAATCAAATGATTCCTTCGATGTCTTGATGGATGTCGATCATTCTCGACAGACCTGAGAGAGAGTGTCAAACATTTACCTTGAACTTTGAGGTGATGAGCTGCAGGTTTATGGCCTCTGATGACCTCTCATGTCATATTCACATACACTTTGTAAGATATTGTAAATGAAAAGTGTCTGCTAAAGTAACAATTGTCAGTGATACTGTCTAGATTAGAAGCATGTGCAGTTTTTATCCTTCCCATCTTTTCTCCCCAATCTGGAACGCCCAATTCCCATTGCGCTCTGAATCCTCGTGGTGGCGTAGTGACTCGCCTCAATCCGGGTGGCGGAGGATGAGATGCCTCCGTGTCTGAGACGTCAATCCGCGCTTCTTATCACGTGACTTGTTGAGCTCGTTACCGTGGAGACGTAGCACGTGTGGAGGCTCATGCTATTCTTTGCAGCATCCACACACAACTCACCACACGCCCCACCGAGAGTGAGAACCACATTATAGCGACCACGAGGAGGTTACCCCATGTGACTCTACCCTCCCTAGCAACCGGGCCAATTTGGTTGCTTAGGAAACTTGGCTGGAGTCACTCAGTACGCCCTGGATTCAAACTCACGACTCCAGGTGTGATAGTCAGCGTCAATACTCGCTGAGGCCCCCGCATGTGCAATTTTTTAATAATAAAGGGTTTAATGTGCGTTTGTGTTTGGTGTTAGGGTGACAGTGAAGATTTAGTAAACTCTTTGTGTGTCATCTCTACAAAAACATTTCTTTATCATTTCATAAACTCTCTGCTCACATTTTAATAGTTTGTCTTTCTGTCTTTTAGGAATCATGATTTTGCGAGCTCTGCAGCTCAACGGTCTGGAGTGAGATCTGGTTTATGATGAACATCTACAGATCTGTTTGAAGATCATGTCTTGTGTTGTCCTCTTTAAAGACACGTCACGTGACCCGGATGGCTCTCTGTGCATGCTGCGACTGCAACTGTTTTCATCCGTTTAGTGTTTGACGTGTATTCATGTGCAGCTCAGAAGCGCTGTCAGACTCTCTTCAATGGCTCTGATTGGTCAGACGCCTGCAGCGACGTTCCTGTCTGCGTTTAATGGTAAAGTTATGCATCCCGCCGGTGGCTGGTCTGTACTGTGAGTCCGGCTCGCGACGCTCCTGGCATTCAGGACAGTTGTAGTCTTCCCTCTCTGAGTGTCAGTATGAGACTTTGTGTCGGGACGGCCCTGGCACGAGACTGAGTGCGTGATCTTGCGAGGAGTTTGCACCGATCCAGAAACATGAATGGCGGAAAAGAACGAGAGGTGGCGGAGGGCAGAGGTCAGCTCGTCCAGGTGCCCATCGGCTGGCAACGAAAGGTCGAGACCTCAGGGGTCATTTATATCAGGTATCTATGGCCATTCACACTCACTGCATCATTAAATTTACATATATTATTACATATATCAATTAATTCGTTTTTATTTAACCCTCCAAACAAGTTTTTTGATATAAATGAAGTTCCATTTGACATATTTACTGTAATTAACTGTATATGTATATAATTAACTGTGTGTGTTGTGTAGTCCAAGCGGATCAGTGCTTTCCTGCCTTGAGCAGGTGAAGTCTTACCTGTTGACTGACGGCACATGTAAATGTGGTCTGGAATGTCCTCTCATCCTGCACAAGGTCAGTGCCGATGTTTTAGAGCATTATACAACAATATTGACTGCACAATTTATTTACACAATATACTGTACATGCAATCTGCAGTCTGATGAGGGACTTCTCTCCTGAAGCCACATCAGACAGATTTTGACATCCTAATTAATAATTAGACTTCACACACTATTATTAGACATTTTAGATACCACACTCAGATCTACTGCCTGCACTATTTCATATATTCATTTACAATCCCTTGATTAATGTAAACTTAATTCACGTGTTCTTTTTAAAGTTAAAGCTCAGGCAGATTTTAGTTTTTGCCTCAGATGGTACACCCACAATCCTGTTCACTTATTGTTAGTGTCTGGTAATCAGATTCAATGCAAAAAGTGCTCAAAGTTCCCATAGATCCACAAAGAAGCACGGCATCCAGGCGGGACCCGAAATTATGTTGTGCGAGCCTCTCGTCCAATCAATATCGATCATTTGTGCCTTTGATTTACAGTAGTTATGACACGAGGAATCAAATTTCCCTTGATATTTTGACAGAGATCATTGTACTACAAACAGATACAGTATGTTTCAGAACTCAAAACTTCCTCTCCAGCCCAAAAAGAGCATTTATTGTTTCTACTCCGCAAAAAAGACTCATTTCAAAATCGGCCTCTTAGTGATGTCACAATGTGGCATTCATTTGAATAGGCCCGCCTCCGCAACATATGCAATCGTCGTGGTGAAAGGAGAGCGGATGATGTACTTCAACACTGAAAGTGGTACCATTGTTATTGTAGTTTGCTCTAAACCATGGAAAGGATTAAGATTGAAACGTTGTTGTGTTCCTGGTTGTGGAAAACTGCATCGCTTTCTGATGGATGTCAGGAATGAGTGGCTTATTCAAACGAAGTTCCTGATCGATCAGTGTGGGATTATGTTTTGTTCGACGCATTTCTCTAAGGATTCTTTTGAACTATTGTGATTGAGACTTTGCCAAAAACCTGTATTGAAAGATTCTGCAGTGCCAATGACAGTAATGCTGGGGTGAGTCATTAATTTAATATTATTATTTCTGTCTGTTTGTTTAATATGTAAGGAATTGTGTAGTCAGACAGTTTTAGTGCAAAATAAAATATTATTAGGACTCCAACACGGAGCGGATTGTACCTATTACAAGGTTACTTGCCAGAGAAATTCATAATCTCACGAAATATTAATGTGAGTTAAAATAATTTTATTATGTAAGAAGAACAATGATAGACAATGGTGTAGTGGACGCTAGTAAGGCTGCCAGCAATCTCAACTGCTCGTGCTAGAGAGAACGTCACTTATTTTGGACGAAACTGATGCATCAGGACACTCATTGTCCCTTGTTTAACGATCGAGGGAGACCTCCTTGCCCGGTCAACTTCCCACCCGGTGAACATCCCTTATTTCCTGACACAGGATGCACACTGAAGCGCCGAGTCTAGACCGGAGAAGCTCAGGACTGACCGTCCCTTACAACACTCTTTCTATAGATGGATACAGATTTATTAATCCTTCACATTCACAGTTTGTGTTAGTTTGGATTATTTTCAATGTTGTCAGGTTTATGTAGCTTTATTTTATCACCAAATCTTGTATGCCTGATAAGTGTTGAGGAGAAACCGTGTGGCAGTTTTGTTAAGTTTTTTATTATTTCAGTCGAACAAGTAGTCATTTTATTGCATGCTTAACATAAAATCCGCTTTTCCACTATCAGGCCTGTGCAAGCCAGGGCTGTCAGCTGGTCAGCCGGGGCCAATAGCCTTGGATCTCGAGTTGCGAGACCAAAATTGATCTGCATTCATCAGGCCAATAGCCTTGCCCTGGTGTCAATGTCACATACCCCACCCATTTCACAAGCAAGAGGGAAACTTAAGCTGAGGTATCAGACTCTTGAGTGTAGCTAACCCTCCGAAATGAACACAGATTTGTACTGTGCCAGCAAATGAAAAAAAAATTCCCGAATCTGTACCATTGTGCGCTGGATATACAACTTGGCCAGTCCGGCGACAATATACTTAATGACGTCGTCCTCTGGCAGATGCTGTTGATCTGACCTAGAATATTTTCATCATCTTAAATATTCACACGAGCCCTGCTTTTGCCTGTTGACCAGTACTGACGTTTCTCCGTTCTCCATTTATTCGATGACATTAGCTGGTAGCTAGATATAAAAAATTGGTGAAATTAATGTCTTGGTGCTGAAACCTCTGACCTGACTCTAAACTCCGGAGAGCTAAACTCCACCTTTGACACTGACATCACCTCGATCACCAGCTGGCCATCTTTGGCTTAAAAAGGCGGGCCAAAGGCCTAAGGGAAATCGGCAGGCCAGGAAGCTTGGCCATTGGCCCCGAGGAAGCCCCAAGGAGGCACGATGAAGCCCCGGAAGTGAGAGTGGGAACACAATTGCCCTGGCATGCACTAGCACGGCTCATTTGGTCCGATGGTGGAAACGTGGCTAATGATTGCCTTGACTGAGTTCTTTTTGGGATTTTGTAAATCGCTTATTAGGGCTGGGCTCTCGGATCAGTTCACGTGAATTGTGAAATCAAAGTAACGCAGGGTCAAGCATTCGCACAATTCCAAACATTAGTTATGTAGATTAGTAATCTACAAACGTGTCACGTATAACCGAAAAGGAGGAGATTACAGTGTTTCAGGAAATGGGGAAGATTGGAAACTGCCAAATACACATTGCCTTTACTGTCCCTGTGTCTCAATCAGTTCCCTGTGTCGTGAATCAGTATATCGTGAACACAAATTTGGACACTGGCAAGGGTGTTCATCCACTGAACATTGGGACACATAAGACTCAATCACCCGTGACACATTAACGAGCTCTCGGATTGAAGCTCAGCTGTTATTAATCAGCAACATCACTGTATAAATGACACTATCATTCATTTTCGTTGAAGATCCAAACATACAGGGTTATTATAACAGATATATGGCATAAAAAAAGAAATACAAATATTAAGGAGTGTATTTTAAACCTTCGTTTAACAACTTAAATATTTAAAAGAAAATTAACTTTCATGGTAATTATGAATGAAAGACAAACAGCATCTCTTTTTAAGAGAAAATAATGCTTGGACTTCATAGTTTTACACTTGTGCTCATCATCTAATGACTTGAGAGACTTCAGAAGACATGACGATGTTTCCAGTAAGGGAACATAGTGAGCAGTGATGCTCCCTGGTTTTTATGGTGTGTTGTGGGATTGTTTTAGGGAGTGAATATTTAAGTGCACTGGAATGATTTTGCGATTGAGACGGCCCTAAAAATGTCTGACTCCCTGATCAGTGCCCTGACTACTAAACAAGGGAACCGATTGAGACGCACCATGTGTTGAAATAAAGCTTCTTGTGAAGTTGAAGTAAATACGACAGAAATAAAAGCCCCAGCTGGAGGTGAATTAAACAGGACCGAAATATATTACTTTTGTATAACTCAAATCTAATAATCAGAATAATAATGATTCTGTGCATATCAATGAAAATGATGGAAGTTCATTCTCACTTGTGTTTATTTAATGAAAAACAAATTATTATATTTAAATTGAATGTCTTTAAAATATTGAATCTACTTGTCTGCAATGGCTTTTGGATGAAATGATGGTTCCTCTGATTAAAAAAAACATACACTTTTGAGCCATTTTAGAGCAAATACATAATTATCAAGATATATCGAATATAATCAATATGCTGAAAAATATTGAGATATAATTTAAGACATATCGCCCAGCCATATCACTTATACATTTGAATTCTTTCATTATTGGGAAAATAGTTTTAACACGTTTTATGGGCCCTAAAGGCCCCAGTATACTTCATACGAAACCGAAGAATGTTATGTCATTTAGAACAAAATCTGGCCAAAAATAAGGTGTTTTTGAGTTTGTTTTGGTGCTTTGTAACCGCTCACCTGGGCGAACTTTTAGGAAACATTCTGCATTAAAAGCCATTCACACATCTGCCCATAGTACCTTATGCCTCTATCATCATACTTTTTGTCTGTAGTCTTCCCATTAACACTCTTTTATACACCAATCTTTGCAGTTGTATCCATGTCATCATCAATTACAATAACAGAGTGTAATCTCTACATATTATGGCTTGTATAGCGTGTTACAAATTAGCATCATGAATTCAGAATGTAAAAAAGACAAATTGAGCATTATCTACTGCTTGTATATTTAAATCATCATTTAATGGTTCAAACAGCATCTTTTACTGACCTCATGTGAATTCTACTCATAGAATGAGGTATAAAGTCATTGATAACACGTTTTACTGAGCGTCCTTGTATATAAATGCTCCTCTAAACGCCTCCCACTGAGGGTGACGAGTGTCTGGATGTTCACAAACACTGTACCGATGCTCGGCTCTTTTGAACAACTTTTTATCCCTGAACAAAGAAGAACTTCACTGGAAGTATTTTGGGGACTTAAAGGCCTTTGCACACCAGAGGCAACACGATAATGTAAAGCGAATCACAGATGAATGATGCTTTCACATTAAAAATGAGGTGAATGTTCGCTGTTAGCACATTAGGTGGCGCTAATCAACAAGCAGTATTACCCCTGCAAAGCACCTTTAAGCTGGTATGCCCTATGCCCATCACAGATGAGAAGAACTGCTTCGTATCTCAATAGTAAAAAAAACATGGAATCACAACACAAAAGACAAGCAAGTGAGATCTCTAGCAAGACGATCAATAAAATAAAACATCTCTGTTAAAACTGCATGAGTGATGACAAGTGTGTTGTTGGTTTGTTCAAGGCGGAAGAAAATATGCGAGACACTCACAAACTATTGCAATTCACCTGCTTGACAAGTTAACGGACAGTATTATCATGGTTATAGTCTGAGGGGTGATTAGAAAGATTCTAGTGGAAACAATTATAGTAACATGTTTTAATATTAAACAAGATGACATCTAAATGCTTCAAGAGTTTATATAATGCACACAATAAAACACAAATTCCTACCAACAAAACCCATCTTCAGTCTGACCCGTTATTAGATACTTTAAAACTTAACAACAGCTCTACAGTTTCTTAGTGGGAAGTAAAGTTGATATTCAAAAGCAGTTATCTGAGTTATATCTGTGAATAATCTTTACTTATTACTTTTGGACAGACAGAAATTCTGATCACAAAGTATACACACATTTTCAGCCAATTTGTACAATGTTTTCTGTACAGCTTTTCATAGAGACTCGCATTTTATGTCAGTTAAGCCGGTCTCTTCCTGTCTAAGTGGGTGCCTTGTTGCCAGAATAACATGTAAAGTGGATCAGACAGTATGCAGACACCCTAGTTTGGCTCAGCACAACTAGGCAGACAAGTGCTTGACAAGAAACAAGAAAATTATGTTTTTTTTCAGGTTTTTAACTTTGATCCTGGTGCCGTGGTTAAGCAGAGGACTGCAGAGGACGTGAAGGCTGATGAGGATGTTACGAAGCTTTGTATCCATAAGAGGAAGCTTATCGCAGTGGCGACGCTGCACAAGAGCATGGAGCTGCCGCCTTCCTCCCTCACACTCCCCAGTCCTGGTGGAGGCACAAGTATGGTGTCTAATTTGCAAACAAGAAGTTAAAAAAAAATTGCATTTCTGTGTAACATCAATATTTAGATTTAGATTGATGGAGTAGTGATCATCTTTTTTCACAGTGATGGATTTGTAAATTTTCTCTATGTATTACTGCAGGGGTTCACAAGCTTGTAAATCAATTTACCTGAAGTATCTTTGAGATTTTAATGTTAATATTTATGCAAAAATGGTTAAATCTTCACTATATTTTATTATCTTCAGATTTTAATATAATTCAGCATTGGCAGTTCCATCACAATCCATTTCTGCCCCCAAAAGGATTGAAAGTGATTGTCTCTCCCTCTAGGTGTGACCTCCATGACCCCTACCGCACAGCCTCGAGCAATAAGGAGTAAAACCCATGAGGGCCAGGCAGAATGTAAGGACCCGTTCAAGGCGATGATGGCTGTGGGTCAGCGGCATGTCTCTCCGGATCTGTGCGGCCCGCAGCAGCAGGACGTTTATCCTGGGTACTCCAGGCAGAGACTGGGCAGCATGGAGCCGGGGCACAAGTCTCCATTCCGCAGCGGACACGGAGTCATGTTGAGTCCCCCCTCACAACCATTCGGGGATGGTCCTCTGTCTCCAAGAACAGACGCTATTTGCAGTCCGGATGGGTTTGTGCGTAACAACCCCTGCAGCTTCCCAGGGACCAGCAGTCCCAGTTCTCACCACGTCAACCGCCGCATCCCTTTGTCTTCTCCCGGCATCATGATGCACAGCTCACCTGCCGCGCAGACATCCTGCGTCATGGCCGGAAGGACTAACATGCCTCTTTCCCCCCCAGTCCCCAACAAGAGTCCCGTCATGAAAAAGCCCCTGTGCAACTACCCACCCAGCATGGACTCCAGCAGAACTGTGTTTCATCATAAAGCTCCACCTGCTCCTGCCCCCCCTCTGCCCTCACCCTGTGCCCTGAATAAACAGGTGAGTTCTGAGAAGGACCCTCTTGGAATCCTGGATCCTATTCCCAGTAAACCAAACCCATCCAATTTCCAGCCCAACACCCACTCTCAGGTACCAATGATGAATGTAAACATCCCCCCTGCCATCGTCCCTTTGCCAAGCAACCTTCCTTTGCCCACCGTCAAACCAGGGCCCGTTGGCCATGGGGGTCACATGCAGAGGACGCAGCATGTTGTGGCCAGCACCATATCCCCTTCGCCGGTCACCTCCCCTGTGCACATGGCTGGGCCTGTCTTAGGTCGTATGGAAGCATCTCCGCAGCGATCACGCTCCTCGTCCACCTCCTCTGAACAGGGGGGCTTTGCCATTCCTCTGTGCGGCAGTATGAAGGTCCCACCACGCTCGCCCAGGTCCTCCATGAGTTCGCCTAGACCTGCTTTGCCTTCCAGCCCATCTGGTAAGGCGGAAGTTCTTCATCAATACAAAGAAATGCCCAACCAGCTGCTTGCAGGGATGAGTAGCACCCTCAGCAGTCAGCACAACCCAATGTATCCGCCTGCCTCAGGCAGCAGCACCCTGCAGAAGGAGCACCCAGGTCTTCTGGGAATGCCACTGAACCAGATTCTCAACCAACACAACGCTGCCTCTTTCCCCGCCAGCAGTCTGCTGTCAGCTGCTGCCAAAGCACAGCTAGCAAATCAAAACAAACATGTTGGATGCGGCGGCAGTGGTGGAGGATGTACAGGAGGTGTGGTGAGTAGTGGGAGTGGTGTGGGGGCATCCGCTGGGCTATCTTGCCCTCTTGGTGGGGCTGATGCTAACAGGGTTGTTGAAGGGCATAACACTTTAAACCCCATGTTGCCTCCCAACCCTGCCTTGATAATGCCCAGCGGCGAGGGTCAGAGTGGGCGTGCGGCCCTGCGAGACAAGCTAATGGCGCAGCAGCGCGACCCTCTGCGCAAACGCAAGCATCCTCCAAATGCTGGCAACCATGAGAACAATTTTTTTAACATGCTGAAGCCAGACATGTCCGGAATGAGGACGCCCTGCCCTTCTGCCGAGCAGATCAGAAAAACATCTCGACTGCCTCCAAACACATCAATGGCTCATTTACTCCAATCTCTGAGCAACCACAGCTCTAACATGACTAGGGGCAGAAACACAGGCCTTGCAGGTCCAAGTCGGCCACACTTCGGCGAGGGTGCCATGCCCACTGGCGCTGCCTCTCAAAATGTGCGGCTACAGCAGCGATTGCATGGCCAGACAGAAGTGATGCATGGCCCTAGAGTGGAGTCTGCAGTGCATGCAGCCCAGAGCCAGTTCCCTAGCATGATGAACCAGATGCAGACTAATGCCATGGGGAACTGTGGGCCCATGAACCAAAGCGGACAAGTTCCTCTCGGAAACCACGTGATGGGGCATGCAAGTGCTCACTTTCAGCAGCACAGCGAGCCAAACGTCAGCTTCATGCTGCCCGGAAATAGTGATGCCTGCTGCCCACAACCCATGACTGACACAGGTAAGAGAACATTGTGTAATTGATAGTGTATTGACACTTTGTTTATTGACTGTTGGTGCGATTGATGTCACATCATGTCGCAGATTTCCAATGAGAAATATTGTTGGGCTGGACCATCTTGTGTTTGGATGAAATTGAACAGATTGCAATCATAAGCTGCTTATAACATTATATTAATTTCAAATGCTGAAACAAACCCCAAACACAGATCTGTCAGATTTTGACTTTTCAAAAAAGTTATTTCATCAATAACACTGACATTAAAAATGAATAATTTATTGTCAGCTGCTTTGGCCTGTTTTATGGTTCATGTTTTGCAATGATAATAATTACCTGGATAAATTTGGCAGCTGATCTGAACACATAGAAAGCCACAGTAGCATCAATGAACAGTGATAGCAGTGCAGTTCAGGTCATTCCCTGTCTCTCAGCCTCATACTAAGATGCTTCTTTGGCTAATATCATTTCACTCTGTGATGCATCACATTAGCAGCAGTCACTGATTTTAGGTTTCAGGAGACAGGTGAGTGTTTTGTGTACTTTCATTTTAAAGTCGAAGCTGGTCGTAGGCCAATCAGGAGTTAACTAACCAAGAGTTTCTCTGCCGATAACAACAACATTTAGACTTTTTGGCATCTGGACTGGCCAATACTGAATCCTAATAGGACTAAAAAATTCTGCCAAGTTTTTGATAGTCCCTATGTCATCACAATTGATGCAGCAATGAACTCGTGTTCCAACGTCTCGCACACAGTGTGTTTGATGCAAATTACATCAGTTTTATGTTTTTCTTGACACAAGGACAATCCGTGTCTTTATGTGTCATCTGCATATGCGTCTGCCATTGACTGTCCTAAAGATTATCACAAAGCAGTGCCAAATATTTGCTTCTTTATGATTACAAGTACTGTTCATAACATATTATGAAATGCATAGTTATGGTCCTGGATGCTGATTGGTAAACACAGAATTTCACTCATGCTCAAATGTACACTATAGTATCAGCTATATTATGTGAAACACCAGTTCATCTAGCTACTGTGTATCACTGCACATCACCAATAGAGACGACTATTAACTATTATCATATATTTATATGGACTTGATTAGTTCCGGTAACCTGAATGATGACACTCACCATTCAGCCCAAATTTCCCGCCCTGTCTTTGGATATACGTTCATTATTTTGGTAATTTTAAACATAATTGCACTGCTTATATCCAAAACTCTTCTAATTTGTTATATTAATGGTAACAAAAAGAGAGGCATAGTTATTGGCCAGTGACGATTATCTAAAAATAGCCAATTATCGGCTGATTAATGGGCCTGCTTGATGTATTTTATTATATACAGTATGTTGCTTAGGATAATTAGGCTTAGGGTTAGAAATGTAAGTTCTGGAATATGCCTTGTTTTGATGAAAAGTGCTTGAGATTAAAATAAATCGTTTCCTCCGTGTAATGTGTGTCCATCAAAGATGAGGCGACTCCACTTTCATTGAATAATGTGTCTTAATCTCTTTTCTGTTCTTTACAGTCAGATAAAAAAAGTACAAAGAAATATTCCCTTTCACATACTTTTTTCAGGACAGGTTTTGTTCAGTTCTATTGTTTGTGCATCTGATCAGCCTGGATGTATACCACTATTTTTACTTCATTGTTTGTGGTCTTTTATTATAGAGAAACTCTTATTTAGCCTGAGCATTCATATTGTGCATTAAAGAACTTTATTTTGATGAGAAATTATAATGTGAATTTTGCTTAAAATAATTTCAGAAAATAATAAAATTTTCTGTAATATATTTAGTAATTTAGGGTGCTATTATATTGAATTGAGATTATATTGAATCGTGAACCTCATATCTTGTATTGTCACATGTTGTACTTACTTACTAAAACGCATCATGGCACCAAATTCTGTTTTTAGAATTGGACATAATGAAATCCAAAAACCTTTGACACACAGTTCTAACCCTGTTGGCAAACTCTTGTCAGTAATTGACATTTTTTCCTGTTGTGCTTAATTTGCCCAATTGATATACATGCATTTTCTGTTGGTAATGTTTTTGAAGTTACATTTTTCATGTATTCTGTGAGTCATATTTTCACTTGTTCCAGTCGTGAAAATGTTCTCAATGTGAAGCCGCTTCTGCTGACGTCATGTTTTCAATTATTTTCATACACTTATAGTAACAATACCATGTTTAAACTAGAGCTGGGTGTGACTGCCAGGGCAAGTAATTATCAAATTGATAATTTTATACATTAATCTAATGGTAAGACATTTAAATTGGGGGGAAGATTACATTCTTTCAGGCAGGTGAGGTTGTTACACTGTTACTCTGACATCATAATGTGTTATAATGACAGTTACTTTCATGTCATTATCATAATCAGTGACCGCAATGTGTCAATTACTGAATGGGTCATAAGACATTTTCAGACTAAGAACTCGAATGAGAGCTTGTATCCTTGAAAGTTGTTTTGTTGTTTTCTGCATTTTTAACCCAGCACAGACATTACTATGAGCTTTAGTTTTCAGTTCTGTTTGTGTTCTCTTGAAGTATGATTGTACTGACACACCCTTAAAAACACTTCTTTGCTTTGTTCCCCACACACCCATCCGGTTCCCTGACCTGTTCAATCGTGTGTGTGTGTGTGTGTGTGTGTGTGTGTGTGTGTGAATCATACCTTGGAAAGCACTACCAATCATCTTGCTGCTGTCTCCATGGCAACCTCCCCAGCAGCCGCTGGCAACGGTAGATTGTACACACTGTCCGCACAGACCAAGCCGTCATTCATTCACTACACAGTCTTCATGTACTGCATGACACTGTCATTTAACACATGCATTTAATGCAGTTGATGTCGTGAATGCATTTGCAGGTGGTGTTCTATCTCTTGCTAAACACTAAATGATCATTCATGGTGCTTTTCACCATTTATTACCTAAACTACACAAACACACTCAACAGTACTGTTCCTAATAAACATCAAACTACTTCACACAGTGACCATGAAAAGACTTTAGTAAATGTTCTCCACACAAATTTCTTTACTGTTCTTTTTTTAAATTCTAACCTAAGCAATATGGTTTGTAATTTGTTATGTATTAGTCTTGTATTATATACAGTATAGTGAATATGTAAGTATTTTAGTAGTTAACATATTTCAGCAGTATTTGTGGAATACAGTTTGAATAATTTCATATAAATTAAGCAAATTAAAATAATTGTTTATAATAGAAGTCTATGGGGCAAAAGACATCCAGGGTTGTGAAGCAGAAATATGAAGCTCATATTTTTGTTAAAGCACTTGCATGAATAAATAAGAAAAAACCTGTTTATTGTTTTGGCTGTAAAGTGTGAAAATCCTCCTTTGGAGATTGGACTACTTCCTTAGGTGGATGAACTTCTGTGGGTGGAGTTTGCTCCATGTAAACAGTGTGATATAAGGAATTATGTATTCCTTCATTTGGAATGGGAAACGTCTCCATTTCAGTAAGTTATATAGGCCGATTGACAAAGGGGGGCTTGATCTACCCAAGATTTAGTTTTATTATTATGCATTTGGTCTCAGATATTTGGCTCATTGGTTGCTTCCACCTGAGAGTGCCCCTAAATGATTTTGTGTTGAACAGGAAGTTCTTGCCCCTATTTTGCCATTGCAAAGCCTTTCTATCAAACTAACCAGAGAAGGTAAGTTACACCGCGTTACCTCGCATTTACACTCGATGTGGACAAAAGTGTCCAGAGTGTTTAATTCGGACATTTATTCAAATGTTGCCTCGAGCATATGAACCCAAAATTATGAATGAATAATTCCCCTTACAGCTGGTCAGAGTAGATTGTGAGGGGGGTCACTACACCCGGTGTCCTGTATGAGAGTGGATTGTGAGGGGGGTCACTTCACCCGGTGTCCTGTATGAGAGTGGATTGTGAGGGGGGTCACTACACCCGGTGTCCTGTATGAGAGTGGATTGTGAGGGGGGTACTACACTCGGTGTCCTGTATGAGAGTGGATTGTGAGGGGGGTCACTACACTCGGTGTCCTGTATGAGAGTGGATTGTGAGGGGGGTTACTACACTCGGTGACCTGTATGAGAGTGGATTGTGAGGGGGGTTACTACACTCGGTGACCTGTATGAGAGTGGATTGTGAGGGGGGTCACTACACTCGGTGTCCTGTATGAGAGTGGATTGTGAGGGGGGTCACTACACCCGGTGTCCTGTATGAGAGTGGATTGTTAGGGGGGTTACTACACTCGGTGTCCTGTATGAGAGTGGATTGTGAGGGGGGTCACTACACTCGGTGTCCTGTATGAGAGTGGATTGTGAGGGGGGTCACTACACTCGGTGTCCTGTATGAGAGTGGATTGTTAGGGGGGTTACTACACTCGGTGTCCTGTATGAGAGTGGATTGTGAGGGGGGTCACTACACCCGGTGTCCTGTATGAGAGTGGATTGTGAGGGGGGTCACTACACCCGGTGTCCTGTATGAGAGTGGATTGTTAGGGGGGTTACTACACTCGGTGTCCTGTATGAGAGTGGATTGTGAGGGGGGTCACTACACTCGGTGTCCTGTATGAGAGTGGATTGTGAGGGGGGTCACTACACTCGGTGTCCTGTATGAGAGTGGATTGTGAGAGGGGTCACTACACTCGGTGTCCTGTATGAGAGTGGATTGTGAGGGGGTCACTACACTCGGTGTCCTGTATGAGAGTGGATTGTGAGGGGGGGTACTACACTCGGTGTCCTGTATGAGAGTGGATGGTGAGGGGGGTTACTACACTCGGTGACCTGTATGAGAGTGGATTGTGAGGGGGGTTACTACACTCGGTGTCCTGTATGAGAGTGTTGCGATCCTTTCAAAATTTTGTTCAACATTTTGGGATTCCCAGATCTCAGTTCTTTAGATATTTACATCTGCACCACCTGCTTTGAACTATTTTTGGGAGCAGCATACACCCCCCTAAAGCAGCAGATACTCTAAGAGAGGTGATTACTGCTTTTGGGAAAGGTCATGAGGCATCAGTGTGTTACTCCTGATAATTCTGAGTCTGAGGGGCGGAGCTTTAACTTCAATCAAGAGATTATGGGAGAAAGATTTAATCTTGGTATTGGAGGAGGGAGTGTGGGCATGAATTCTACATCTAGAGATGCAAGGGTGCGACTGATGCAATTTAATATTTTACATCGATTTTACTGGACACCCTCTAGATTGTATAGGCTTGGTCTTAAAGACACACCCACCTGCTGGCAATGCCAATCAGAAGATGGGGACACAACCCATGTGTTTTGGTGGTGTGTTAAGATCCAAGAATTTTGGTTGAGGGTTCAGAGTTTCACGTGTGATGTATTGGGCACTCAAATTTCATTTTGCCCCTGACTCTGTACTTTTTTTTTTGTGTGTGTATACTAAAGTGTGACCACAGGGATATTTGTTGGGGGTTAGGGTGGGGGATTGGGAGGGGTAAAGGGAATAATGGGGGTTAAAAGTTGATTCTGTGAATATATGTTTTGCTTTCTGTGTCAGTTGTGTGAATCAATAAAAAGTGTTAATCAGAAAGAATTCACTATCTGGTATCCTTGCTCATATCATGCAAAAAATACCAGATTTTGTGCATGGATCTGAACTTGAATTGGACACAGAACACGGCTGTCTTAAAGTGAAGAAAGACCTCATATTTCTAGCGTCAAGTATTTGCTTTGTCGCTATGAGTTATGAATTTTTTTGTTTGTCTGTCCTGAGCAGTTTAGTAAATACAGTGCTAGTAAATCAGTCTGTCAGTATTGGTTCCCAGTGAGAGAGTTTAGAGGTTTTTTTTGACCCCTTTAGCAGCGGGTGATGGTGACACTTCTGTGCTAATACTAGCATCTCTCCTGCCCATAGGTGACCCTGTATCTCAGAGCTGCAGCATAGGTAACGCTCCTCCGATGGGCGGCATCATGACTGCCACAGGGCACATTTACCAGCAGCAGATGCATCCAGCACTACATGGCGTTCACAGGGTCTACCCATATCAAAGACAGGGGCATTCCTTCTCAACAGCTCCTTATACAGACAACGTTCCCAACTCCAACAGCTTGCCTTGCCTGTACCAGGATTATCAGGTGACTCACTCAACACATTAAAATAATTTAGTAATGTCAGCATAACTTGTATTTTTTAATTGACATGATATTTGTTTGCTATATGTTCAGGGCTGCATGACTGACAGCGGCCCGCCGGGCATCACCTCTCATTCTGGTGACGTAGGGATGTACCGAGAGGGTCCGCAGAAGCTACAGGGTCAGGGCGACTCCATTGTAGGAGCCACTGGAGGTCAGAGTTCAGCAGAGTCGGTGGATGCGATCTACAGAGCGGTGGTGGATGCCGCAGGAAAAGGCATGCATGTGACTATCACCACTGGTGCGAGCAGCAGCACACAGGCAAGCCCTGTCCCCGCGCTCAGTGCCATGAGTGCCTTCACCGCTTCAATCGGCCAGCCGCTCAGCCTACCTCACACCGTCAATGCCGTCATACATGCCCCGCGCAGCTCCGAGGGGACGGACTCTCTGTCCCAGTCTCAGCCTCAGCGTGCTCGACCGCAGCTACCCAACCACATGCGCAGGAGCTCTGAGCAGGGTAAAAACACGGCCAATGATGTAGACGCACACCAGTATTTCCGCTCACCTAGTGCAGTCACGCCCCGCCCACAGTGGGATGAACCCAACCACTCTCACTGGAGAGGGGACGAGTTTCTAGAGTGTTCTACACAGGAACACAGCAGTCCGTGCAGTAGCAAAGGAGAGAGAACAAGCGTCATGGACACTTCCGTCCAGATGTGTCCGACGGAGATGACAACCCAAACCCACGACCCTTCTGACCCTCAGATGGATGAGAGCGGAAGCCTGCGGTTTAACCACCGCATGCCCGCTGTCATGAGAGAGCGTCTGGAGCCAACAGAACGATGCGCTCAGCTGAACGGCATGCTGCCTCGAAGCGGATACGGGGAGCCACTCACCGGAGATGACCAGTCGCCTGGATCCTCCACTAGCTTGGAGGGGCCACTGCTAAAAGACTACACCCACTTCAACGGGCACTTTAACGGACACTGTGCGCCCAGCCCCTCCGACACCAAGAGCCTCAGCAGTGAGGAGGAACTGCGCCATCCCGACTCTCCTTCAGCCGACCTGCTGCACTACAGGCCCAGGTCCTTCAATGTGGGCGAACTGGTCTGGCCAATCAAAGGCTTCCCTTCATGGCCTAACAAGCTGATGAGAGAAGAGCATGGACACAATCCCAGCATGCAAATGTCTGAACAAGCCAAGGTAAGAAAGACTCTCTGGAACTGAAAGATGCCCAGTGCTAACCCTTTGTTTTACAGGCTGAATGAATCTCATCACAGAACAGCTTGTGCAGTGGCCCAAATATTTAGGAGATTGGTCACAGGTATTGTTTTGGTGATTTTGAGATGATCTTTGAATCCAAATTCAAATGCCACTTTGTTGATGTTGTTGTTGTGTGCAGTGATTGGCAAGATTTCTGTTGGCTAAGGGTTTCTCTTACTTTAAGAAACCCTTATCTGCAACATTTTTAATCCAAAAAAGATCAGTTCTGTAGGATTTAGTGAGCTGCTGTTGAAATAACACATCTGGTGCTGTTTACACCGTTTGTCAGGTGGAACCCGAGCAGCTGAAGACACTAACACATGACCTTCAGGCACTCGACAGAGCTAGCAAAAAACACAGGAAGTAAGTTTCATACTTTGTAATTTGTTATGAAAAGCATGATCATACAGACCATAAAACATTTTTAAACTTCAGAACATATTGAAGTATATAGTTTGTTTTAGTGTCACAGCAGTATTTAATTGTGAATTGTTATCTACAGAGGGACTTTACTTTCTAGGAACAGTTCACATTTTGGAGTCAGATTCTCTTGAATATTGATTTATAATTGTTGAAAGATGATCTTTTTTTATATCATGTAAGAAATCTCAATGTTTTAATTTCAAATTAATGTTCAGATTACCCGATGGATATTTTGTTTGTTGCTGTTGATGTTTCAAGTGAATTTCAATGGTTGAAATATTCTGAGATAACCAGTTACTAAAATATGTCAAATCTGAATATACTTGAATTAATTTTGTAGTTTATAAAAGCACAAATGTGTGTTGCAGTGAGACACTTCCAATGGAAGTCAATGGGGTTTAAACATTAAAATACTGTTTCAACAGTATAGACACAAGACATAAACAATATGTGTGTGAACGTGATTTTACTGTCATTAAATCACGCACTGACCACATCTGTGTGAAGATAGAAACAATGTTACAACTCTGTTGCCATGACACTTGAACTTGTTTTGAACCCAGAATATTGCTTTAATACTTAATGTTTTATTTCTGATAAACTGATGTGAGCACAGGTCTGTCTTGTTTTTGTTGCAGAGCTGGGAAACTGAATCATCATTTAGAAGCAGCGATTCATGAGGCGATGAGTGAACTGGACAAGATGTCTGGATCAGTGAGTAACACACACACACACACACACACACACACACACACACACACACACATACATACACACTCGCATACACACATATACACACTCGCATACACACACACATACACACTCGCATACACACACACACACACATGCACACACACACACACACACACACACTCGCATACACACAGACACACACACAGACATACATACACACTCGCATACACACACACACACACTCACACACATACACACTCGCATACACACACACATACACACTCGCATACACACACACACACATGCACATACATACACACTCGCATACACACACACACTCACACACATACACACTCGCATACACACACACATACACACTCGCACACACACACATGCACACACACACACTCGCATACACACACACACACACACACACACACAGACATACATACACACACTCACACACATACACACTCGCATACACGCACACTCGCATACACACACACACACACACACAAGTAATTGTGTTTGATTGTGAGATGCTGATGTACGGGACAAACGCTGTCCCATAAGGATTTAGTACAGCAATTATATTTCCAGAAATACCTGACTATTCCGTACTATTCAGAGCAAGTGTGCATACAACATTAGGTAACCTAAAAGTCATTCTGGAGGTTAGAGAAGTTCAAATAGATCTTAAAGGTGAAACTGTATGTTAGCAAGTGTAGTACTCATGTGTAATAACATGTAATAAATGTTAATGTGCATTCATTTACATATTTACCTTTCACGTGTAATGTGTTTGTTTATAAACAGAGTGGATGACCATCATAAATACTTTTATATTTTCATAAATGATTTCCAAACATTGTGCACTTATCTTCTATTAACCCTTTGATAAGCATCATTGAACATGACCTTTATAACGCATAATTATAGACATCTTCATCTATGCTCAAACATCATCAGTTCGTCACTCATGGACTTTCATGCATTCTGATTGGCTGATATAGTAAAGTGTGTTAAATGTGCAGGTTCATCAGGATCGACAGGTCAAACTGCCCAAAACCAAGAGGAGGAAGATCTCCAGATAACAACAGAGATCAGACAGACACCCGTCTCTCTCTCTCTCTCTCATTGATCGTGGTGCTACCGATGGCCCGCCCTCACCAGTGACTGACAGGTGCTTGATCAGCCAATTAGAAAAGGGAGCAAATACAAACTTGCTGAAGAACTATTTTTTTCTAGTCTATGAGGAAGAAATGTCAAAAAAGTAAAAAAAAAAAATAAAAAAAAATCTGCATTTAAGGACACAGACAGTCCAAATATTTCTGATATGTTTTCAGTGTGTATATAGACAAAACAGAAATTTCATGGGAAAAACATGGGAAGAAGTGTAAATACTATAGGATAATGACATGTACAAGCGACTCAATGCACACTTTATCTTCAGCTGTAAAAAACACAAAGCAGAAATGTTTCGGTCCATACGACCTGTGACATTACAGTGAATAAGAGTCAATCTGAGACTTTTGTAAGCTTCAGTTTGTGTGTGTGTGTGTGTGTGTGTGTCTGTGCGTGTGTGCCTGTGTGCGCGTGTGTGCGTGAGTGTGTGTGTGCGAGTGTGTGCGCGTGTGTGAGTGTGAGTGTGTGTGTGCGAGTGTGTGTGTGTGTGTTTGTGTGTGTGTGTTTGAGTGCGTGTGTGTTTGAGTGCGTGTGTGTTTGAGTGCGTGTGTGTGTGTGTGTGTGTGCGCGTGTGTGTGTGCGCGTGTGTGTGTGCGCGTGTGTGTGTTTGAGTGTGTGTGTGTGTTTGAGTGTGTGTGTGTGTTTGTTTGAGTGTGTGTGTGTTTGTGTGTGTGTTTGTGAGTGCGTGTGTGTTTGAGTGCGTGTGTTTGAGTGCGTGTGTGCGCGTGTGTGTGTGCGCGTGTGTGTGCGCGTGTGTGTGTTTGAGAGTGTGTGTTTGAGTGTGTGAGTGTGTGTGTGTGTGTTTGTTTGAGTGTGTGTGTGTGTTTCAGTGTGTGTGTGTGAGTGTGTTTGTATGTATGTGTTTGAGTGCGTGTGTGTTTGCGTGCGTGTGTGTGTGCGTGTGTGTGTGTTTGTTTGAGTGTGTGTGTGTGTGTGTGTGTGTGTGTGTGTGTTTGAGTGTGTGTTTGTTTGAGTGTGTGTGTGTGTTTGAGTGTGCGTGTGAGTGTGAGTGTGAGACAGACTGGACTTCACCAGCTCGAGGGGCTTGTTGTCGAGTCGACTCGAGTTTTTCGGCTTCTATATAGTTCAGGTCTTCCAGCACGAAACACTACAACATAAATCCATCTAGAATTCTTCACTGTCATTATGTTGTGATGATGTCTGTGTCTCGAGTGCTTGATTTGTTGTTATGTTTGTTAGACAGCTCTCTCTCTCTCTTTCTCATCACATTAATGAAGCAAACTGTGTTTTGTGATTTCATTGAGGAGTGAAATGAGGGGCCTTATAACATGTTTGTGTTATAAATGGTGTACAGGACTGTTTATTTGATATATTCAGTAAAACTTGGCAATAATACAACCCTGTGCACATAAAGCCTTATACGTGTGTAGATGTGAACACACGCACACATATATACTGTATATATAAAACTGTCTTCAGTATTATTGAGTTAACAGATTATTTTTGAGCATTTGTTTGACATGGCCCAGTTTTATGTATTATTGTGTTATTGAAAGACACTGATGAACTGTAGATCAGTTGAAGCTTATAGAGACTCAGGAAGATCTGCTGTCAATCACACTCAACACCTGAGACACATCACAAGTGTGTGTGCTGTTTCATATACCAACAGAAGAGAGTTGCCAAAATATAGCTTGGATTTCCAGTTGGAGTGATCGGAGAGTGGGGTCTGTGACGGGTCAGTGATGTCAGGGGTCAGGACAGGTTGTATATATTACTGAAGCACATAATGTGACACAGACATCAGTTACAGTCACACTGATAACACTAACCTAATATAAAGAGCAGAATATTTTTAAATATATGTATAAATATATGCGTGGATTTTATAGCAGATTGCTGTGTGAAAGAGTCACGTCAGTTCACAATCATTATAAACTCTAAACTCGGGCCGATTAAACCCCAGATATTGGCTGCTCTCTACATCGTGTCTGTCTTTACAGAAACTTCACTACGAAATACTAAAGTGCAATATTTACATTTAATGGAATTAAAACTAGATCAACACAAATAGAAACAATGTCAGTGACGCAGTAAATAATGAAAGCTCCCTAAACAAACACACTTGATGTGTAACGGCGCGTTCGGCTCGTTTACGAGTCTCTGCTGGTGAAGTCACTCTGTTGGCAGTGCAATGTCTCTCCGGTGACACGTCAGTCTTACTGTTCATGTGCTCAGTATTCTCCAGAACTTTCTCCATTTCTATTCTTCAGTCCTTTCATTTGCTCTGTGTGTGTGTGTGTGTGTGTGTGTGTGTACGCACGTGTGTACATTTTTTCTTTATGTTCCCTTTGCTTGCTATTTTATGATTGGTATCTGATTGGTATTACAAACCTTTCTGATGTCAATATTGTTTTTCAATACGTATCTGAGTATATATTTTCTCACCAGTATGTACTTTACAGCAGTTGACTTTGTAAAGTCTGTTGTGCACTTGATTATGTTTGTTTCTGATAGCTTTGATGTGGCTGTTAGGATTAGTTTGTTCAAGTCCATCATTTCTTATTGTTTCATTTGATTTTTTTTAAATGGTCCTGAACAGCAGTTTTGTAAATATTGTGAACATTACAGGTCATGCTGTGATGTGACATTGAAATGATGTTGCACCGATGTTTCAATTAAAATCTGCTCACTAAAACTTACAATGAATCTTTATTTGACTTTTATCTGATAGTCTTCAGAAATGAAAGTCTTGTTTTGTGTCTACAAATTCATTTGTTTTACTATTTTTATATTTAAGACCAAAAGTGAAAAGTATTGAATGTATAATATTTAGATATTGCTGAAAGCTGTGTGCTTTTATCACGACCAGGTACCTTTAAGTGACCCATAAAATGAGTTCTGGGAATTGTGGGTGAATCTCATGAGCGTGTCGGGGTCACATTTCACACACACTTTTATAAATTGTTATTGCTTTCATCACAATTAAGCACAAATCCATTCCTAACTCATTTACACATCTTAATACTTATAATTGCACAATCTCTGATACAATAACGATTAGTGTTAACAGTTATTCAATTTATTTTATAGATCGATCGATAGATAGATAGATAGACAGAAGATAGATAGATGGACAGAAGATAGATAGATATAGATAGACAGACAGAAGATAGATAGATTGGTAGATTATAGATAGATTGAAAATTGATAGACAGAAGATAGATGGATAGATTGGTAGATTATATAGATAGACAGAAGATAGATTGGTAGATTATAGATAGACAGAAGATAGATAGATAGACAGAAGATAGATAAATTGATTGATAGATAGATGGATAGACAGATGATAGATAGATTGATAGATAGATAGACAAGATAGATAAATTGATTGATAGATTGATAGATAGATAGATTGATAGATAGATAGACAGAGGATAGATAAAATGATCGATAGATAGATAGATAGACAGATGATAGATAGATAGAAGATAGATAAATATATTGATAGATAAAGACAGATGATAGATAGATAGATAGTTAGATAAATAGATTGATAGATAGATAGATAGATAGACAGATGATTGATAGATAGACAGATAATAGATAGATTGATAGATAGATAGATAGACGATAGATAGAAGATAGATAAATAGATTGATAGATAGATAGACAGATGATAGATAGATATACAGAATATAGATAGACAGACTATAGATAGATAGATAGACAGAATATAGATAAATAGTTTGATAGATAGATAGATGATAGATAGATTGATAGATAGAGACAGAATATAGATAGATTGATAGATAGATAAATAGATAGATAGATAGACAGAAGATAGATAAATTGATTGATAGATAGATTGATAGACAGATGATAGATAGATAGACAGAAGATATATACATAGATTGATAGATAGACAGAAGATAGATAAATAGATTGATAGATAGATAGACAGATGATAAATAGATGGACAGATGATAGATAGATAGAAGATAGATAAATAGATTGATAGATAGACAGAAGATAGATAAATAGATAGATAGACAGATGATAGATAGACAGAAGATAGACAGAATATAGATAGATAGACAGAAGATAGATAAATAGATTGATAGATAGATTGATAGATAGAAGATAGATAAATTGATAGATAGACAGATGATAGATAGATAAATAGATTGATAGATAAATAGACAGATGATAGATAGAGAGATAGACAGAAGATAGATAAATAGATAGATAGACAGACAGATGATAGATAGATAGATAGATAGACAGAAGATAGATAGACAGATTATAGATAGATAGACAGAAGATATATACATAGATTGATAGATAGATAGACAGATGATAGATAGACAGAAGATAGATAGACAGAATATAGATAGATAGATGGACAGAAGATAGATAGATAGATAGACAGATGATAGATAGATTGATAGAT